>JBBBDQ010000548.1:9555000-9860000 GCA_037127315.1 Ascarosepion bandense | reverse complement strand
TTGCTTTTTGTTTTTTGTTGTTTTTTTTTTTGTTTTTTTTTTTCCTCTCTGCCAATGACTTCTTGTAGCAAAAATAAGTGAAATGACATAAACCAAATCATAAGATTGTCATATCTTTTCTAGATAACAAAGAGTAAAAATTCTTCTAAAGCATTTGACTCGGCTTTCAACCATCGTCTGGATTGTGGTCATATCACTTTGAAGCTCTGGTTCTCATACAATCAGCAGAATTAAGCAACATCAAGCCTGGTCAATACCCGGTTGGGTGACTGCTTGGGAATACCCGCTGCTGTAAGCTTTGATGTGTGAGTGATGTAATAGATAATGGCTGGGAATTGTAAATTGCTGTGCTGAGTTTCAATTACAGTTGGGTTTATTTTATTCACTTACATGCAAATACCTTTGGTGAAGGCATGAATCCAATTCTTCCAACCCCAAGAAATATTACAATCTTAAAACATTTTTTTTAAATAAGCTGTAATTTAAAAAGTACGAATCAATCAATTCAACCACCTACACTAAAATATTCATAAATCTCAATTTTCATTTGTAAGAATTGCAAATCATAGAACGCTATTTTTTATCTTTAACTGTATGTGTGTATTGAGAAATTACCTAATTGGCCATGTTAAGTTTTTTGTGTGAATGAATAATAGTAATTGGATAAAGTAACTGTTGTTAGATTTGTTTTGTTTTTTTTTTTCATTTAGTTTGGATCCCAATCTTGTTTGAACTCCACAGTACCTTTGTCTTAACATTTTTATTTCTAGTGTTATTATTAAGTGTACTCTCTGTTATCTTCAAGCGACGAACACACTTATGTTTACTTTCAGTTTTTATTAACGAGAATTAAGTTTTATTTTTAATCAAACATCTTTGGCATGGAGTTTTGGATTTGTTCTTGACATTTTCTCAAAGAAAAATTCTCCATCCGTAACAAGTCTTTTTACCTGGTCCTTGTTCACCCATCTTTTGGAAGTATTTAATTTCTTATCTCCTTAATCTGTCTGATCTTATGGAGTCTGCATCGTAGTGTCATGGGAAGAATAAAATGACTTTAAAAAAAAAAACAAATACCTTCCTACATTATGTCAGCTCTATAAGATATGACGACAGTGTCTCTATTCTCTCTCTGTCTCTCCTTGCACCCTCATTTCATTTTTACTTCCTCCGTTTCAACTTTTTAATTTATTTTGTTTACTGTATTTGTTCATTTCTCTCTCTTTCTTACAAGAAAAAAAAATGAAAAATAAGCAAAACTTTTTACTCAAAAAAAAAAAAAAAAGAAAAAAAAAGTTCCCCAATTGAATTAAACGTCTTGAAGTTTTTGGGGGAAAATGAATAAAAATTTGAACAAATTTTCCAAAAACAATAAAAATGCTTTAAAAAAAAAAAACTAAAAAAAAACAAAACACCTCCATAAATGTTTTGTCGTTATTTTATTAACAATTTTAGAAAACCAGTTCACACATTTCTATTTTTCTTCTGAGCCAAGAGAAGAAAATGGGGTGGGAGTCTTGTCTTGTCAATAAATGGATGCTACTTTCTTATGGGTTGATGTCATAAGACATCATAACAGTTCCTCCTTTAACTTTTGTTAAAGAAAAAATATTGTGAAAATGTGAATATTTTTTTTTTTTTTTTTTTTTTTTTTTTTAAACGTATAATTTTGGCAAAAGACTGAAGTGGGAGTGAAGCTGGTCATCACTGACTACCCTAATCTGATTCGCAACTATTTTATTCATTACAATTTACTCCTTCATCACAAGAATATATCACCTCTCCACCCAATTTTACAGTTACTAAACTACCACATATTCACAGAGGAATCTACTAAAACACCTTGGTGTAAACTTTTGTGGATATTTATATAAAGAATTATGTACATGAAATGAGGAAGCAAAAAAAAAATATATAAATAAATATTCAAGTAAAATTGTTAGCAGGACCTGTCCACCCCACAAAAAATAGTAGCAGCCACTGTATTCTACCAATAGGCAAAATCAAAATGTTTACTCACTAAAGGTGAGGGAAGGAGAAAATAACTTGTGAAGTGGGAAAATCAAAAGCTAACCCAAACTGGGATTTGGAATCTTAACAGCAATCACTCACACGACCGAAGAGTGTAGCTTAATCAGAGGAAGGGGTTCATCAGGAAATCTTCCCGTTGTGTAGAAAAGAAACTAAAAAAAGGAAATCAAGGCTGATTCAATTATGAATCTATAAATGATCATTTAGTCGATAAAGGGAAAATTGACTTTGCTGGGGACTATTCCATATCTAATTATCATATTTCGTAGCAGACGTTCTGGATCAAGACATGAATCAGACAGTTAAATGCCATTATACCCTAGGGAAAGGTATAAAAATATAAAAACATTTTTTAATAATCTGTATTTATGTATGTGTCCGTCTCTTATGGATGAAATAAGACAGATTGGATTCTATAGCCTTGGCTGGCAATCAGTCTACCGCAGAAAGTAATGGCAACCTAGTGTGGGATAATCTTATGCCCAGTCAGTCATTTCTCTTTCAAGACATGACGGTCCAAACGTGTATCACGTATGGTAGTTAACTGACTGAATGAAGAAATGAGTCCTCGCCTAAAAATAATCGAGTGAAAGTTTTCAGTCACTTCGCATAACGTATATGCATGAAACCTACTTCATGTGCGATCCCTGGAATTTTTTGCATGAATGTAAATCCTTCAAGAAAAAAAAAATGTTTATATAATTCAACCAGTCAACTTCATAAGATTTAATTGTGTATTGTGCGATCAATTTTTTTTTTTTTCTTAAAAAAAAAATAATCATAAAAGCTTGCACAATCCTTCCTAGTATGTATGGTAAATGAAGCTAAATTCAGTGTTTATATATATATATATATATATATATATATATATAATGTCTTATGTTTTAGCCGATAACAATAATACTCACACATACACATAAAAAGAATTTCAAATATTGGAGGCCATCTAAGCAATCCACACTAAATATAAAATCACTTTTCAATCTAGCCACCACACATTACATTGCATTTAGACAAATGATTCTGTTAACATTTCGGTCTCTCACGCGGTGTGACATCATAGAACCGCATTTCAAATTTACGAACTACGTCTGTTATTCAGTGACTGCTATCGTCGTATAGCAATGTTTTATGCCAACACAAAATAATATAATCTTTGACGGTGGATGTCTATGTTAACGTTTCTATAACCGATAACTTAGAACCAACATAAAAAAATATCTAAATGTTGGACAACTTTTGTCTTAATTTTCATCTGAAATTAAAGCCAAAATACTATGTTTAGAGGATGTGCGTTGTGGTACAGTGGATATCGGCTCGGAACGATTCCAGCTGAATCTTTGTATTCACTTACGCGCAATTACCCTTGGGAAAGGTATTAATCCGTCTCTTCCTTCCAGTTATGGGTTAAATAGCAGGACAGATTGGGTTCTATAGCCTTGGTCGGCAGCCAGTCTACCACAGAAAGCAATGGCAACCTACTGTGGGATAATGTTCTGCCCAGTCAGTCATGTCTCTTTAGAGACATGATCGCCCAAGCGTGTATCACGTATGGCACCTAAACTGACTGACTATGTTTAGAATGGCTCATGATTAAACATAAGACATTGTTATATTTAACTATATGTTTAGAAAAGCATATGCTGCCTCGATACACACATATACATATATATACACACACACACACACACACACACACACACCTATATATATATATATATATATATATATATATATATAAAGAAGAGGTAGGAAAAAGTGTCTTTAATCTAACATTTCACTTTAACAAGCTTCTGAGATTTTCTTTAAAGACGATTTAAAAAAGAACTTTTCAAAAATAGTTTGTTGATTAAGATATGATTGCATTGGTCAGGTACGTGTCGTAATAAAGCAATGGATGAATATTTTAAGTGTAGAGGAAAACTTAGGTCTGTTTAAGTGTGGGCCACGTGTAATAAAGTGTTTATGAATGTAACTATATGTAAATGAAAATAATGAATGTCAAGCGTGTGTATATACCAGTAACGTTATTATGTGCGTGAATGACAGCAACGAAATTCATTTCCGTTCAAAATTGTAGCGAATATTGTATATACTTGTCAAACGATGAAACGATTTTTTTTTAATGAGAGAATCATGTATGTGTATGAGAGAAATTTTGTGCAAATGTGTTTATGAGTCGATAAAGTTAGTATGTGAAATAATGTATACATCTGTCAAGCAATGGAATGATTTTGTATTCTAAATAAAAGAGAATCATGTATGAATGTGTATTTATTCATCCATTGCTTTATTACATGTGACACATATCTGACCAATGAAATTATACCACAATTAACATAGTGCCTCTGAATTTTTAAAAGATTTTTTTACCTCATTCGTTTTCAAAAAAATCTCTAAAGAAACTTGTTAAAGTGAAACATGTTCGATTAAAAACTTTTTTCCTACCTGTTCTTTATTCTATTCATCTTGTCGGATTTTTATGAAGAAGTTACCGTTTATTGTTAATATTTTAGGAGAATTCTCGTAGCTGAAATAAACTATTGCCAATTTCTAATTGCCAACTGATGAGTAAATGTTTCATATCGTATTATTATTTTTTTTTTTTTTTAGTAAGATTTACACTGTACAAGGCCCGGGAACAACTCGAGATGAAGGTTTACGTTAAAGGGCAGTTTATATGCATAGGAAAGGAAGATAGGGATTAACTCTAGATTTGAACAGGTAAAGATTACAGTGATCCGTTCTCTTGGGGGTCTGTTTCACAGTGCAATGTTTCGCATGAAAAAAAGCTGTTCGAGTGAAATTTTTCACCGATTAAATACAGAGGGACTGTGCAAGTGGCACGGTGGGTCCCACCAGAAACAAGGAATGTAGTTCGTTCGAACAATTTCCATGAAGGTAGTGATAAAGCATTTTGCCAACAACTTATGAGTGAACGTCGTGGATTGATTTTTTTTTTTTTTTTTTTTTTTTTAAGCGGGTCATTAATTGGGAGCGAGAAAATACAAAACGAATCTCTAAAATGGCCGTGCAAATCTTCGATCATCTGACATTTTTCGGTTTTCTCTTTCATTAAGCAATATATATGAGGTGTTTGAAATTAGAAGGTACTTTCATCCACAAAAAAACAAAATGCGTGTTTAAATTTTGTCGACTTTTGAAATGCCATAACTTTTACTCTATTTTAAATAAACCACTCAATTTTTTAAAGGAAGACAAGCATTTACTTTAACATAGAAACATTTACACTTAACTAATTTTCACATACATGGCTGAAAGTACTTTCTTGTACTAAAGACCTCATGTATTATTTTGTGTGTGTGTGTGTTTTTTTTTTTTTTTTTTATATGCTAAACAACGATTTCACGAAAGGTTTCATTCACAACATAAATAATGCTACTATAGAAAACAACAACGAAAATGCATTACAACTAAGACCCTTAAATACATTAACGAACCTAGGGTGAAATAAGGAAATCCACATCACTCCCTCTATCAAGGGAGGGCGGATTGTGATCATGAACAATATATATGTACATAGAAAAAATTAACTTACTATGCGCCCCATTATCTCAGTAATAGACAGCCCCACTCCTAAACTGGCAAAAGCCATAACAAAAATTGCAATCCAATTAGTTAATCTCATATAAAGAACTCCGGCAACCTAGTTGAAAAACTAAGGGAAGTGAACATGACTGACCAACGCCTAGCTAATCTAGAAATAAAATTCCTCTACAACAATGTCCCAGTTGAAAAACGCCTAAATCTTTTTTTTTTTAAGCATCTAACAAATTCCAAAAGATAAAGCTGTCTCTGCCAACAGCTAAAATAATGAAAATCTGCCGTCTCATCACCAATCAATGCTATTTCACATTTAATAACGATTGTTACAAAAGCTTGGATTACCAACGGGATCACCTCTCAGTGGAGTAATGGCATGTATTTTCAAATATCTTGAATCCGACACTTTCTAAAATATTTTACCCAAACAATAAACATACTTTCTTTCTAAAAATGATACTCTTGTGTCTTTGTGGTATTAATTTACCTAACCACTAGATAAACAAGGTCGAAACAAAAATGAATTCACATACGAAATAGAACACAATTTCGTCGTCTTCTATGTGCCGTCTTTTCAGGGCGTGGCCTTCCACGTTTCTTTATGCCTGTTGGCTCTTAGCACGCTTTCTTCTATTACCCCACCCAAACTCCGCTCTGCCATCCACCTGCTCAGGTCCATCAAGTATGTTACACTCTGCTTTCCCTTGTCTTTTTTTTTCCCTCTATCTGAAATGTGAGTATCAGATTCTGCAAGCCCTCCTTCCTAATTGCATGTCCCAGGAACTTCAGCTGTCTTTTTCTGATGTTCAGTATTAATTTCTTTTTCGTTTCCATCCTTTCCAAAACCTCCTCATTGCTCACATGCTTGGTCTATGATATCCGCAGTATTCTTTTGTAGGACCACATTTCCGTTGCTTCAAGTTTTGCCTTCATCGTTAATGAGATTTTCTAGCATATTAAAGAACTGACATCACATAGCAATCCACTATTCTCTTCTTTGCTTTGAGCGAAATTTTCCTGTCTCTTAATACTCGACTCAGCTTCTGGAATACATCCTTGGCCGTACCAATTCACCTTCGGATTTCAGTGTCGCACTTTTCGTCTTCCCAGGTATTTAAATTTTTGCACCTGTTTGATTTGAGTATCCCCACCTGTAGTTGACATTTTGGGCTGCACTTTTTGCTGAGAACTATGCATTCGGGTTTTTGTAGTTTATTTGTAGTTCTTTCTCTCCACTTCCTTTAACTATCTTTTGTAGGAGGTCTTATAGTTTCCTTTCCATGTTTGCTATCAGCACTGTATCATCTGTGTATCTTATATTCTTTAAACTGCGGCCGCCGATAACGAATCCTGGCATGACTTCTAGAGCCCTCAGAATAGTTTCGCTGTACAAGTTGAATAGATCCGGTGAAAAGACACATCGCTGTTTTACGCCCCTTTCTATGTTTATATATCTGTTGAATTCGTTTCCTTTCCGTATGCAAGCGGTTTGCTGCCAGTAGAGGTTCCTGATTACTTTAATGTCTTTCCCAAATATGTTGAGGTTGCTGGGCATTTCTACCAGTTCTTTGTGGCGTACTTTGTCGAAAACCTTTGCGTAGTCTATAAAACACAGGTACACGTTCATCTTCATTTGCATTGCTCTTTTTGATAGCATTCTCAGGATAAATATCGCGTTTCTTGCTCCAGTGCCCTTGACGAAACCACACGGTTCTTGTCCTATCTCTGGCCTGAGTCTGCTTCTCGTTTTATTCATCAGGATTCAGACGATCAGTTTTGTAATATGACTCATTAAGCTAATACTTCGGTGTAGTTCTGTGACACGATAACTAAACATATATGTATTTTATTATAATAGATTAAAATAGATTAGAATAGAAAATAGTTTAAAAACATATTTAACAAAAGTGAAAAAGAAGAGGAAAAAAATAAATAAATAAACGCTTTTTCTTTTATGAGGAAAATTGTCCTCCGGTAAATATTTGACTCAGTGATAAAGTTCAGCAGGTAGGTTTTCGATGACCCGGTCAAAGGCTGCCCTTTACTGTATCTTGACCACACATTAAGCCTTTTCCGGCGGAAGCCTTATTAAGATTTAAAAAAAAGATAACTGAAATTTCAGACTTACAGTCGCCAATGTTTGTCACCGGTGGTCTAAAGCATTTCCGGATTTTCATTTAAATAAATAGAAGTTAGTTAAGTGAAGGGGAGTCCGCCGGGTGCGAGCTTGAAGTAAGGATCTCCGTTCGTCTTGTTTCGTTCAGTTCGGATTTGTTGATCTCCATTAATTAGAGTTAGAGCTGTGTGTCACATTTGCCTGCCCCAACCGAAAAGGCTAACTCTAAACGAAATAAAGCATCCTTTCAACTCATCCAAGTTGTGGAAGTTCGTTCCTTGTTTAATCTTGTACCCCCAGCTTGAGGCTCCGACATTTTCAACAAACTCCCGGCAAACATCACAGCGTGGAGAACGGCCGCCGGAGAAAATTGTTAGGACGGACCGTTGGGGTGTTACAGTTCACATTCGTCTGCACCTGGCTTCGTAGACAGTACTATGAAAATCGATTTACTGAGGTCGTCCGGGATTTCACCACTGTTATAGATTTTATTTATTACTTCTGTAATTTTCTCTGTACCAAAATTGACTAAAGCTGTTAGCATCTCTGATCCAGCTACTTTGTTTCTATTCAGTTTGGTCATTACAGTTTCCTCTTCGGAAGTTAATATTTCCGGTCCGTCAGTAGCTTTGTGCATTGTCAGTTGCTCTCTCTTGTCGCGGAAGAGATCTTTTATACATTCTTCCCATCGCTGGAGTATTTCCTCTTTCTCTAAAATGAGCGTTGCATTCTTGGATTTTATACATCCTGTTGAGCATGTCCTTTGTCCTGTTAGTCCCCTTATTTTTTTATGCATGTTTCCTCTATCAGTCCTGCTCAATCTCTCTACATCTGGATATTTGTTGTTGATTCATTCCTCTTTAGCCTGTCTGCTTTTGCTCCTTATTTGCTTGTGTAGTTTTCTGTATTCCATTCCATGTCTTGGTGTCGTTTTCTGTCTCCCTTGCATCAAGTCAATAATCTCTTCAATTATCTACTTGTTTTTTTTTTCTACGTCTAATTTTCTTTGAGACAATGTTGTTTGCTGATCTCTTTGGCGCTTCCTTTAGTGCGTTTCATTTCTAGTTTCCGTTTCTAATTTGTTTTTCACACTGCCAGTGTATTTTTAATGCAGGTTGATGTCATTCACGAGTCTGTTGTATTTCAGTCTGGGTGCTGTACTAGACTTTTCAGTCTCCGAAGTTTCATCCTTATTTTTGCAGATGACTGGGAGGTGGTTGCTTTTACATCCAGTACTTGGATAATTTTTGCATTGAACCGCTGCATTCCTGAATCTCCTGTTTACGATTATGTAATCAATTTGCTTTTTCGTGTCGCCGCTTGGGCCTCTTCATTTTTATAATCGTCTTGGGTGTTCTTGAAACCAGGTGTTTGTTATTACCTGGCCATTTGCTGTGCACCGATGAACCCATTTTCTCCTCGCTCATTGCAGTTTACTAACTTAAAGTTACCAGTTGTCTCCCCTTCCCTCTCTTTACCTACCTTGGCATGCAAATCTCCCATGATTTTCCTTTCTTGGGTTTTACACTGAGCCTTGGCATTGTCCAGTATGGAGTAGAAAGATTCTATTTCTTCCTCGGTGCTTTGCGTTGTTGGTGCTTACACCACTATAACAGCCATATTGAACGGTCTCCCTTTCAATTTGACCAAGAGGACTCCTTCGGATAACTGGCAAAATCCCAGAACGCATTTCTTCGTCCAGTATTAAGCCGACTCCCTTCTCGTTATTTTCACCTGCGTACATGATCCTGTGGTTGTCGCTGATGAAATCTCCATTGTGTGGCCATATAGTTTCGCATATTCTCAGAATATTGATGTTTAATCTGCTCATCCTCTGCTTGACATTCTCCAGTTGACCACAGTTGTTCAGCGTCTTGACGTTTCATGTCCCTAGGGTATTTTTTTATTTGTTGTACACAATCGCAGAATAATGGTCCAAAGACACATGTTGTTCATGTCATTCCTTTCTTGGCGAGGGACAAATACCAAGCTACACCGCATTAACAAAAGTTTAAAATTTGGTGTCCACTGGAAATCGACTAACAAAAACGACCTAAAAAATTTCCATTCTTATTATAACAACAAAATCCGGCAGAATCGTCGGATTCTACTCATGAACTTAGATTATGCAGTTTAGATTATTTACACAAAAGGGAGAAGTATATTGAAAATATTTTCAACTTTCTCCAGTACCCTAATTATTTTAATTCAAAGCGAAACAAAAGGCCCACAAAATATTCCAAAACAGAAAACAGCTCCTCCTGATAAACCAATTGAAACAAAATATTATTCTGCCTACCAGCTTTATCGCATTTGCAATCAGCATAAAATTATTGCTACTACATCCAAAGCGAATACTTAGTCAATACTAAAAAAAAATAATATGCTAAAACCTGAAAGAGGAGACTAATCTAACGCCTGCAATAGTTGTCCCTAAAAATACGTAAGGGAACAAGAAATCTAAAAGGATTATATGAAATAAGAAGGGACATTTTTACAAACTCTGTTGAATCGAATGGTTGCCCACCGTAACAATTTTTATATAAAAAGTAATGATTAGAGGAGAAAATAATTGACTATAACGTAAATGTCTGGATAGTGCCTTAACCGCAAGGTCATCCACAGTAAATTTGCGCCTGGCTCTTGTATTTCACGATTCTAGCAGATCTTGTAATATTGCAGTGTAGATTATCTACTTAGAAAAGTGATGAAAATAAAAATGCTCGACATGAATTAGTCTTCATGAAAAAACCTAAAACTGCCAGCATCCCTCTATCAAGAGTAAGTGCAGTTGTACCAACATAACAAATTTAGTCCAATGAATGTCGGAAGCCATCCCACAATCACAGGGTGCTTTCATGGGCGGAATAAAGATAGTTGACATGATTTTCTCTGCGTGACAGATTCAAGAGAAATGTATTGAGCAGAACATACACCTCTATCTGAAAGTCTTCAACACTGTCAACAGGGATTCTCTCTGGACAGTACTCAGAAAGGTAGGATGTCCACCAGGGTTCGTGGAAATAGTCAAGCAACTGCACAGGAACATGAAACCCGGGTGACTTTCAATGGACAACTCTCAAGGGAATGTTATAAAGCAAGGTAATATCTCTGACCACACGCTTTTCTCTATTTATATAGTGTGTGTGCATATGTGAGTGCATATATATATATATATATAAAAACATATATATATATATATATATATATATGTATATATTGTGTGTATATGTGTGTGCATATATATATATATGTATATATTGTGTGTATATGTGTGTGCATATATATATATATGTATATATTGTGTGTATATGTGTGTGCATATATATATATATGTATATATTGTGTGTATATGTGTGTGCATATATATATATATGTATATATTGTGTGTATATGTGTGTGCATATATATATATATGTATATATTGTGTGTATATGTGTGTGCATATATATATATATATGTATATATTGTGTGTATATGTGTGTGCATATATATATGTATATATTGTGTGTATATGTGTGTGCATATATATATATATATTGTGTGTATATGTGTGTGCATATATATATATATTGTGTGTATATGTGTGTGCATATATATATATATATATATATATATGGCATGTGTATGTATGTGCATATATATATATACATTGTGTTTACATGTGTGTGAGCATATATATAAAAATATATATATATATTGTGGGTATATATCTGTTTGCGTATATATAAATATATATATATATTGTTTGTATATATGTAAGTATGTATATATGTGTATATATATATATTAGGTGTATAGATGTGTGTATATATATATATATATATATAAGCATATATATTGAGTGTATACTTTTTTGTATATATAGTTTATATGTATATATATATACTGTTAAATATAAGAGACAATGTTTAATTATGAGCCGTTCTAAACATCGTATTTTGGCTTTAATTTCAGTTGAAAATAAAGACAAAAATTCTCCAACATTTGAATATTTTTTTATCAAGTTGGTTTTAAGCTTTCGGCTCACATGAGCCATCTTCAGAGAGGTTACAAGGACGTTAACACAAAAACATCCACCATCAGCGATGATTTTATCTTGTGTTGACATAACACTCCGCTAAACAACGGCAACAGTAACCAAAAATAGCAAACGCAGTTCGCAAATTTGTAAAGCGGTTCAATGACGTCAAACTGCATGAGAGCTCGAAATGATTCATTGTCTCTTATATTTAACAGAATATGTTTAGAAAATTATCTGCTGCATCGATGCACTAAATGTGTATATATGTATATAAATATATATATATATATGCATGTATATATATATAAATGTATATATTGTGTGTATGTATGTGCATATATCTATATTTTCTATATATATGTGTTTATATATATATATATATTATATATATTGAGGTGTAGAATTAGAATCTGCGAATGAAAACAAGAAATTTATTGATATCTAAAAAATATATGTATTTTCATATTTTGGTGGGGTGAAAAAAAAGTGCTCGTACTGTATCAGTTTTTCATTATAAAGCGGTATACTTCAAAGTAGAATATTCTCGATTGTTCTAGGATGTTCTCAGTAACTGTAGTCAACCTTCAGATGAAAACCGGGACATTCGTCAATCACTATGTCACAGGAAGCGTTTCCATTTATGACTGGACAAAAAGAATTGACTAACGCACAAAAAGAACTGTTTGTTCAGCCCTGGAAAGATGCAAAAAAATTACAGTAAGATCTCCAACGACCTGAACATCCCCTTCACTACAATTAGTTAATTCATAAAAAGATTTAAAAGACGTGATACTGTTGAAAACCAGTGCAGACCAGGTGCTTCTAGGAAGAACTCTCCAAGATTATAGAGGAAGTTGGTATGACAGCTTAATGAGTCACGTAACAGAACTCATCATCCGATTTCTGATGAACAGAGCGTGCAGCAGAATCAGACCGGAAATAGTACAAGAACAGAGCGGTTTTGTCAAGGACACTGATAGAATGAACGCGATACTGATGCTTAGAATATTATCAGAAAGGGCAACAGAAATGCAAAAGGACGTGTACCAGTGTTTCATCGATTATGCAAAGGCATTCGTCAAAGTACGGCACAAAGACCTGATAGAGACGCTCGGATACCTTGACATATTCGGGAAAGACCTTAAAGTAATCAAGAACGTGTATTTTCTGCAAACTGCCTTCATACGAAGAGGAAATGAGTTCAGCAAATACATGAAGATAGAAAGAGGTGTAAGACAAGGATGTGTCTTCTCACCAGATCTTTCAATCTATACAGCGAGACAATTTTGAGAGCTCGAGACTTTCTGTCAGGATTGTTATTGGCGGCCGTATTCTGAACAATATAAGAAACGCAGATAATACAGTGCTGATAACAGATACAGAAAAGAAACTACAAAATTTCATACCGGAAGTAGTTAAAGCGGAAAGAAAAGAATACATATAAACTACGAGAAAACTGAATGTATTGAAATCAGTACAAAGAGGAGCTCAAAATAACAATTACAAGTTGGGTGTTATATTCGTACCTATGAATATTAATGGGTATGTCCCAATCCCCGTAAATACATTTGTGGGTTAAATTGCCGTCTAGCAATTAACGCAATTCTGACTTTGTCGGACACTCTGCCTTCGGGCAGCGAGTAACCAAGTCGATGCTCCGCCGAAGAGTATAGTCCATGGGAAAAACAGACATTCAATTTCTTACCCGGGCTATATGGTTTGGATTACTCCACAGTAAAAAGACCTTGAAATTACTTTGTCTGAAGGGAGCTAGCTAAATATTTAAATTGCCGCCTAGCGATTAACCTCCGTCAGATGCAATTCTGACTTTGTCGGACTCACTGCCTTCGAGCAGAGAGAGTGGTCCAGTCGAGGGCTCCGCCGAAGAGTATAGTCCCGTACATGGGAAAAACAGACATTCAATTTCTTACCCGGGCTATATGGTTTGGATTACCCACAGTAAAAGACCTTGTACCACATTTTGTCTCAAGTGGGGAGCTAGCTAAATATTTTAAATTGCCGCCTAGCGATTAACCTCCGTCAGACGCAATTGATTCTTTGTTTGGACTCACTGCCTTCGAGCAGAGAGAACTATAGTCGAGGCTCCGCCGAAGAGGACAGTCCCACATGGGAAAAACAGACATTCAATTTCTTACCCGGGCTATATGGTTTGGATTACCTACAGTAAAAAGACCTTGTACCACATTTTGTCTCAAGTGGGAGGGAAGCAATACTTAAATTGCCGCTCGAAGGGATTAACCTCCGTCAGACGCAATTCTGACTTTGTCGGACTCACCGCCTTCGGGAGTGAGAGTAACCCAGTCGAGTTCCTCCGCCGAAGAGTATAGTCCCACATGGGAAAAACAGACATTCAATTTCTTACCCGGGCTATATGGTTTGGATTACCCACAGTAAAAAGACCTTGTACCACATTTTGTCTCATGTGGGGAGGTAGCTAAATACTTAAATTGCTGCCTAGCGATTAATCTCCGTCAGGATACCTGATTTTGTCGACCACCGCCTTCGAGCAGAGAGAGTAACTCCAGTCGAGGCTCCGCCGAAGAGTATAGTCCCACATGGGAAAAACAGACATTCAATTTCTTACCTTGGGCTATATATTGATTACCTATATGGGGGTATCCTTGTACCACATTTTGTCTCAAGTGGGAGGTAGCGAATACTTAAATTGCCGCTCTGCTGACAACCTCCGTCAGACGGCAATTCTGATTTGTCGGACTCACTGCCTTCGAGCAGAGAGTAACTGTCGAGGTTCGCCACATAGTCCCACATGGGAAAAACACATTCACTTACCCGGGCTATATGGTTTGGATTACCTACAGTAAAAAGACCTTGTACCACATTTTGTCTCAAGTGGGAGCTAGCTAAATACTTAAATTGCCGCCTAGCGATTAACCTCCGTCAGACGCAATTCTGACTTTGTCGGACCGCCCACTGCCTCGGAGCAGAGAGTAACCCAGTCGAGGCTCCGCCGAAGAGTATAGTCCCACATGGGAAAAACAGACATTCAATTTCTTACCCGGGCTATATGGTTTGGATTACCCACAGTAAAAAGACCTTGTACCACATTTTGTCTCAAGTGGGGAGGTAGCTGGGAATACTTAAATTGCCGCCTAGCGATTAACCTCCGTCAGACGCAATTCTGACTTTGTCGGACTCACTGCCTTCGAGCAGAGAGTAACCCAGTCGAGGCTCCGCTGAAGAGTATAGTCCCACATGTGGAAAAAAACAGACATTCAATTTCTTACCCGGGCTATATGGTTTGGATTACACACAGTAAAAAGACATTGTACCACATTTTGTCTCAAGTGGGGAGGTAGCTAAATACTTAAATTGCCGCCTAGATTAACCTCCGTCAGGACGCAATTCTGACTTGTCGGACTCACTGCCTTCGAGCAGAGTAACCCAGTCGAGGCTCTGCCGAAGATATAGTCCCACATGGGAAAAACAGACATTCAATTTCTTACCCGGCTATATGGTTTTACTACCCACAGTAAAAAGACCTTGTACCACATTTTGTCTCAAGTGGGGAGGTGGCTAAATACTTAAATTGCCGCCTAGCGATTAACCTCCGTCAGACGCAATTCTGACTTTGTCGGACTCACTGCCTTCGAGCAGAGAGTAACTCCAGTCGAGGCTCCGTTGAAGAGTATAGTCCCACATGGGAAAAACAGACATTCAATTTCTTACCCGGGCTATATGGTTTGGATTACCCACAGTAAAAAGACCTTGTACCACATTTTGTCTCAAGTGGGGAGGTAGCTAAATACTTAAATTGCCGCCTAGCGATTAACCTCCGTCAGACGCAATTCTGATTTTGTCGGACTCATCGCCTTCGAGCAGAGAGTAACCCAGTCGAGGCTCCGCCGAAGAGTATAGTCCCACATGGGAAAACAGACATTCAATTTCTTACCCGGGCTATATGGTTTGGATTACCCACAGTAAAAAGACCTTGTACCACATTTGTCTCAAGTGGGGAGGTAGCTAAATACTTAAATTGCCGCCTAGCGATTAACCTCCGTCAGACGCAATTCTGACTTTGTCGGACTCACTGCCTTCGAGCAGAGAGTAACTCCAGTCGAGGCTCCGCCGAAGAGTATAGTCCCACATGGGAAAAACAGACATTCAATTTCTACCTGGCTTATATGGTTTGGATTACCCACAGTAAAAAAGACCTTGTACCACATTTTGTCTCAAGTGGGGAGGTAGCTAAATACTTAAATTGCCGCCTAGCGATTAACCTCCGTCAGACGCAATTCTGATTTTGTCGGACTCTCTGCCTTCGAGCAGAGAGTAACCCAGTCGAGGCTCCGCCGAAGAGTATAGTCCCACATGGGAAAAACAGACATTCGGCCTCTTACCCGCTATATGGTTTGGATTACCCACAGTAAAGACCTTGTACCACATTTTGTCTCAAGTGGGGAGGTAGCTAAATACTTAAATTGCCGCTCAGCGATTAACCTCCGTCAGACGCAATTCTGACTTTAATGGACTCACTGCCTTCGAGCAGAAAAAAGTAACCCAGTCGAGGCTCCGCCGAAGAGTATAGTCCCACATGGGAAAAACAGACATTCAATTTCTTACCCGGGCTATATGGTTTGGATTACCCACAGTAAAAAGACCTTGTACCACATTTTGTCTCAAGTGGGGAGGTAGCTAAATACTTAAATTGCCGCCTAGCGATTAACCTCCGTCAGACGCAATTCTGACTTGTCGGACCCCCGCCTTCGAGCAGAGAGTAACCCAGTCGAGGCTCCGCCGAAGAGTATAGTCCCACATGGGAAAAACAGACATTCAATTTCTTACCCGGGCTATGGTTTGGATTACCCACAGTAAAAAAGACCTTGTACCACATTTTGTCTCAAGTGGGGAGGTAGCTAAATACTTAAATTGCCGCCTAGCGATTAACCTCCGTCAGACGCAGGCACCCTTATACCCTTGTCGGACTCACTGCCTTCGGAGCAGAGAGTAAACCCAGTCGTGAGGCTCCGCCGAAGAGTATAGTCCCACATGGGAAAAACAGACATCTCATTATTATCTTGTACCACATTTTGTCTCAAGTGGGGAGGTAGCTAAATACTTAAATTGCCGCCTAGCGATTAACCTCCGTCAGACGCAATTCTGACTTTGTCGGACTCACTGCCTTCGAGCAGAGAGTAACTCCAGTCGAGTTCCGCCGAAGTATAGTCCCACATGGGAAAAACAGACATTCAATTTCTTACCCGGGCTATATGGTTTGGATTACCCACAGTAAAAAGACCTTGTACCACATTTTGTCTCAAGTGGGGAGGTGGCTAAATACTTAAATTGCTGCCTAGCGATTAACCTCCGTCAGGACGCAATTCTGATTCTTTGTCGGACTCACTGCCTTCGAGCAGAGATAACCCAGTCGAGGCTCCGCCGAAGAGCATAGGGGTCCCACATGGAAAAACAGACATTCAATTTCTTACCCGGGCTATATGGTTTGGATTACCCATGGTAAAAAGACCTTGTACCACATTTTGTCTCAAGTGGGGAGGTAGCTAAATACTTAAATTGCCGCCTAGCGATTAACCTCCGTCAGACGCAATTCTGACTTTGTCGGACTCACTGCTTCGAGCAGAGAGTAACCCAGTCGAGGCTCCGCCGAAGAGTATAGTCCCAATAAGGGGAAAAACAGACATTCAATTTCTTACCCGGGCTATATGGTTTGGATTACCTACAGTAAAAAGACCTTGTACCACATTTTGTCTCAAGTGGGGAGGTAGCTAAATACTTAAATTGCCGCCTAGCGATTAACCTCCGTCAGACGCAATTCTGATTCTTGTCGGACTCACTGCCTTCGAGCAGAGTAACCCAGTCGAGGCTCCGCCGAAGAGTATAGTCCCACATGGGAAAACAGACATTCAATTTCTTACCCGGGCTATATGGTTTGGATTACCCACAGTAAAAAGACCTTGTACCACATTTTGTCTCAAGTGGGGAGGTAGCTAAATACTTAAATTGCCGCCTATGATTAACCTCCGTCAGACGCAATTCTGACTTTGTCGGACTCACTGCCTTCGAGCAGAGAGTAACCTAGTCGAGGCTCCGCCGAAGAGTATAGTCCCATGGGAAAAACAGACATTCAATTTCTTACCCGGGCTATATGGTTTGGATTACCCACAGTAAAAAGACATTGTACCACATTTTGTCTCAAGTGGGGAGGTAGCTAAATACTTAAATTGCTGCCTAAGGACATCCTCCGCCGACGCAATTTGATCTTGTCGGACTCACTGCCTTCGAGCAGAGAGTAACCCAGTCGAGGCTCCGCCGAAGAGTATAGTCCCACATGGGAAAAACAGACATTCAATTTCTTACCCGGGCTATATGGTTTGGATTACCCACAGTAAAAAGACCTTGTACCACATTTTGTCTCAAGTGGGCAGGTAGCTAAATACTTAAATTGCCGCCTAGCGATTAACCTCCGTCAGACGCAATTCTGACTTTGTCGGACTCACTGCCTTCGAGCAGAGAGTAACCCAGTCGAGGCTCCGCCGAAGAGTATAGTCCCACATGGGAAAAACAGACATTCAATTTCTTACCCGGGCTATATGGTTTGGATTACCCACAGTAAAAAGACCTTGTACCACATTTTGTCTCAAGTGGGGAGGTAGCTAAATACTTAAATTGCCGCCTAGCGATTAACCTCCGTCAGACGCAATTCTGACTTTGTCGGACTCACTGCCTTCGAGCAGAGAGTAACCCAGTCGAGGCTCCGCCGAAGAGTATAGTCCCACATGGGAAAAACAGACATTCAATTTCTTACCCGGGCTATATGGTTTGGATTACCCACAGTAAAAAGACCTTGTACCACATTTTGTCTCAAGTGGGGAGCTAGCTAAATACTTAAATTGCCGCCTAGCGATTAACCTCCGTCAGACGCAATTCTGACTTTGTCGGACTCACTGCCTTCGAGCAGAGAGTAACCCAGTCGAGGCTCCGCCGAAGAGTATAGTCCCACATGGGAAAAACAGACATTCAATTTCTTACCCGCTATATGGTTTGGATTACCCACAGTAAAAAGACCTTGTACCACATTTTGTCTCAAGTGGGGAGGCATAAATACTTAAATTGCCGCCTAGCGATTAACCTCCGTCAGACGCAATTCTGACCTTGTCGGACTCACTGCCTTCGAGCAGAGAGTAACCCAGTCGAGAGGCTCCGCCGAAGAGTATAGTCCCACATGGGAAAAACAGACATTCAATTACCCGGGCTATATGGTTTGGATTACCCACAGTAAAAAGACCTTGTACCACATTTTGTCTCAAGTGGGGAGGTAGCTAAATACTTAAATTGCCGCCTAGATTAACCTCCGTCAGACGCAATTTGACTTTGTCGGACTCACTGCCTTCGAGCAGAGAGTAACCTAGTCGAGGCTCCGCCGAAGAGTATAGTCCCACATGGGAAAAACAGACATTCAATTTCTTACCCGGGCTATATGGTTTGGATTACCCACAGTAAAAGACCTTGTACCACATTTTGTCTCAAGTGGGGAGGTAGCTAAATACTTAAATTGCCGCCTAGCGTTTAACTTCCGTCAGACGCAATTCTGACTTTGTCGGACTCACTGCCTTCGAGCAGAGAGTAACCCAGTCGAGGCTCCGGCCGGTATATAGTCCAATATGGGAAAAACAGACATTCAATTTCTTACCCGGGCCATATGGTTTGGATTACCCACAGTAAAAAGACCTTGTACCATATTTTGTCTCAAGTGGGGAGGTAGCTAAATACTTAAATTGCCGCTAGCGTTTAACTTCCGTCAGACGCAATTCTGACTTTGTCGGACTCACTGCCTTCGAGCAGAGAGTAACTCCAGTCGAGGCCGAAGAGGCATAGTCCCACATGGGAAAAACAGACATTCACTTTTACCCGGGCTATGGGCGTGGTTTGGATTACCCACAGTAAAAAGACCTTGTACCACATTTTGTCTCAAGTGGGGAGGTAGCTAAATACTTAAATTGCCGCCTAGCGTTTAACTTCCGTCGTGACGCAATTTGATTCTTTGTCCAATTCACTGCCTTCGAGCAGAGAGTAACCTAGGTCAGCTCCGCCGAAGAGTATAGTCCTACATGGGAAAAACAGACATTCAATTTCTCTACCCGCTATATGGTTTGGATTACCCACAGTAAAAAGACCTGTACCACATTTTGTCTCAAGTGGGGAGGTAGCTAAATACTTAAATTGCCGCCTAGCGTTTAACTTCCGTCAGACGCAATTCTGACTTTGTCGGACTCACTGCCTTCGAGCAGAGTAGAGTAACCCAGTCGAGACAACGCCGAAGAGTATAGTCCCACATGGGAAAAACAGACATTCAATTTCTTACCCGGGCTATATGGTTTGATTACCCGGTAAAAGACCTTGTACCACATTTTGTCTCCGCGTGGGGAGGTAGCTAAATACTTAAATTGCCGCCTAGCGTTGGTCCTCCCGTCAGACGCAATTCTGACTTTGTCGGACTCACTGCCTTCGAGCAGAGAGTAACCCAGTCGAGACAACGCCGAAGAGTATAGTCCCACATGGGAAAAACAGACATTCAATTTCTTACCCGGGCTATATGGTTTGGATTACCCACAGTAAAAAGACCTTGTACCACATTTTCTTGTCTCAAGTGGGGAGGTAGCTAAATACTTAAATTGCCGCCTAAGGCTTAACTTCCGTCAGACGCAATTCTGACTTTGTCGGACTCACTGCCTTCGAGCAGAGAGTAACCCAGTCGAGACAACGCCGAAGAGTATAGTCCCACATGGGAAAAACAGACATTCAATTTCTTACCCGGGCTATATGGTTTGATTACCCACAGTAAAAAGACCTTGTACCACATTTTGTCTCAAGTGGGGAGGTAGCTAAATACTTAAATTGCCGCCTAGCGTTTAACTTCCGTCAGACGCAATTCTGATTCTTTGTCGGACTCACTGCCTTCGAGCAGAGAGTAACCCAGTCGAGACAACGCCGAAGAGTATAGTCCCACATGGGAAACAGACATTCAATTTCTTACCCGGGCTATATGGTTTGGATTACCCACAGTAAAAAGACCTTGTACCACATTTTGTCTCAAGCGGGGAGGTAGCTAAATACTTAAATTGCCGCCTAGCGTTTAACTTCCGTCAGACGCATTCTGACTTTGTCGGACTCACTGCCTTCGAGCAGAGAGAGTCCTGCCTAGCAATAAACGCCGAAGAGTATAGTCCCAATATGGAAAACAGATCCACTTCTACCCGGGCTATATGGTTTGGATTACCCACAGTAAAAAGACCTTGTACCACATTTTGTCTCAAGTAGGAGGTAGCTAAATACTTAAATTGCCGCCTAGCGTTTAACTTCCGTCAGACGCAATTCTGACTTTGTCGGACTCACTGCCTTCGAGCAGAGAGTAACCCAGTCGAGACAACGCCGAAGAGTATAGTCCCACATGGGAAAAACAGACATTCACCTCTACCCGGGCTATATGGTTTGGATTACCCACAGTAAAAAGACCTTGTACCACATTTGTCTCAAGTGGGGAGGTAGCTAACATGAATTGCCGCCTAGCGTTTAACTTCCGTCAGACGCAATTCTGACTTTGTCGGACTCACTGCCTTCGAGCAGAGAGTAACCCAGTCGAGACAACGCCGAAGAGTATAGTCCCACATGGGAAAAACAGACATTCAATTTCTTACCCGGGCTATATGGTTTGGATTACCCACAGTAAAAAGACCTTGTACCACATTTTGTCTCAAGTGGGGAGGTAGCTAAATACTTAAATTGCCGCCTAGCGTTTAACTTCCGTCAGACGTTCTGACTTTGTCGGACTCATCGCCTTCGGAGCAGAGAGTAACCCAGTCGAGACAACGCCGAAGAGTATAGTCCCACATGGGAAAAACAGACATTCAATTTCTTACCCGGGCTATATGGTTTGGATTACCCGCCACAGTAAAGACCTTGTACCACATTTTGTCTCAAGTGGGGAGGTAGCTAAATACTTAAATTGCCGCCTAGCGTTTAACTTCCGTCAGACGCAATTCTGACTTTGTCGGACTCACTGCCTTCGAGCAGAGAGTAACCCAGTCGAGGCTCCGCCGAAGAGCATAGTCCCACATGGGAAAAACAGACATTCAATTTCTTACCCGGGCTATATGGTTTGGATTACCCACAGTAAAAAGACCTTGTACCACATTTTGTCTCAAGGGAGGCAGCCAATTACTTAAATTGGACAAGCTAGCGTTTAACTTCCGTCAGACGCGTTCCGACTTTGTTGGACTCATCACCTTCGAGCAGAGAGTAACCCCAGTCGAGACTCCGCCGAAGAGTATAGTCCCACAAGGGAAAACAGACATTCAATTTCTTACCCGGGCTATATGGTTTGGATTACCCACAGTAAAAGACTTTGTACCACATTTTGTCCAAGTGGGAGTGTAGCTAAATACTTAAATTGCTGCCTAGCGTTTAACTTCCGCCAGACGCAATTCGATTTTGTCGGAAATTCACTGCCTTCGAGCAGAGAGTAGCCCAGTCGAGACAACGCCGAAGAGTATAGTCCCATATGAGAAAAACAGACATTCAATTTTTACTCCGGGCTATATGGTTTTGATTACCCACAGTAAAAGACCCTGTACCACATTTTGTCTCAAGTGGGGAGGCATAAATACTTAAATTGCCGCCTAGTGTTTAACTTCCGTCAGACGCAATTCTGACTTTGTCGGACTCACTGCCTTCGAGCAGAGAGTAACCCAGTCGAGACAACGCCGAAGAGAATGTCCCGCGCGGGAAAACAGACATTCAATTTCTTACCCGGGCTATATGGTTTGGATTACCCACAGTAAAAAGACTCGTACCACATTTTGTCTCAAGTGGGGAGGTAGCTAAATACTTAAATTGCCGCCTAGCGTTTAACTTCCGTCAGACGCAATTCTGATTTTGTCGGACTCACTGCCTTCGAGCAGAGAGTAACCCAGTCGAGACTCCGCCGAAGAGTATAGTCCCACATGGGAAAAACAGACATTCAATTTCTTACCCGGGCTATATGGTTTGGATTACCCACAGTAAAAAGACCTTGTACCACATTTTGTCTCAAAGGGAGGTAGCTAAAACACGAATTGCCGCCTAGCGTTTAACTTCCGTCATACGCAATTCTGACTTTGTCGGACTCACTGCCTTCGAGCAGAGAGTAACCCAGTCGAGACTCCGCCGAAGAGTATAGTCCCAATAAGGGAAAACAGACATTCAATTTCTTACTCCGCTATATGGTCAATACCCACAGTAAAAAGACCTTGTACCACATTTTGTCTCAAGTGGGGAGGTAGCTAAATACTAAATTGCCGCCTAGCGTTTAACTTCCGTCACAATTTGACTTTGTTTGACCCACTGCCTTGAGCAGAGAGAACCCAGTCGAGACTCCGCCGAATGGTGTAGTCCCACATGGAGAAAACAGACATTCAATTTCTTACCCGGGCTATATGGTTTGGATTACCCACAGTAAAAAGACCTTGTACCACATTTTGTCTCAAGTGGGGAGGTAGCTAAAATATTTAAATTGCCGCCTAGCGTTTAACTTCCGTCATACGCAATTCTGACTTTGTCGGACTCACTGCCTTCGAGCAGAGTAACCTAATGAGACTCCGCCGAAGAGTATAGTCCCACATGAGAAAAACAGACATTCAATTTTCACTCAAGCCATAAGGTTTGGATTACCCACAGTAAAAAGACCTTGTACCACATTTTGTCTCAAGTGGGGAGGTAGCTAAATACTTAAATTGCCGCCTAGCGTTTAACTTCCGTCATACGCAATTTGACTTTGTCGGACTCACTGCCTTCGAGCAGAGAGCAACCCAGTCGAGACAACGCCGAAGAGTATAGTCCCACATGGGAAAACAGACATTCAATTTCGCCCTTGGGCTATATGGTTTGGATTACCCACAGTAAAAAGACCTTGTACCACATTTTGTCCCGCGAGGTAGCTAAATACTTAAATTCTAAGCGCTAGCGTTTAACTCGTCGATACACACCTTTGTCTTTGAATTGGACTCACTGCCTTCGAGCAGAGAGTAACCCAATGAGACAACGCGATGAGCATAGTCCCACATGGGAAAACAGACATTCAATTTCTTACCCGGGCTATATGGCTTGGATTACCCACAGTAAAAAGACCTTGTACCACATTTTGTCTCAAGTGGGGAGGTAGCTAAATACTAACACGCTAGCGTTTAACTTCCGTCATATGCAATTCTGACTTTGTCGGACCCACTGCCTTCGAGCAGAGTAACCAGCTCCAGACTCCGCCGAAGAGTATAGTCCTGTCAAGGAGAAAAACAGACATTCAATTTCTTACCCGGGCTATATGGTTTGACTACCTCACAGTAAAAAGACCTTGTACCACATTTTGTCTCAAGTGGGGAGGCAGCTAAATACTTAAATTGCTGCCTGAAGGTGTTTAATCTCCCGTCACAAGGCAATTTTGACTTTGTCGACTCATACTGCCTTGAGCAGAGAGTAATCTGTCGTATCTCCGCCGAAGAGTATAGTCCCACACAGAAAACAGACATCCACCCCCTACCCGGGCTATATGGTTTGGATTACCCACAGTAAAAAGACCTTGTACCACATTTTGTCTCAAGTGGGGAGAAGCAACGCTTCAATTGCCGCCTAGCGTCAACTTCCGTCATACGCAATTTGGATTTTGTCGGACTCACTGCTCTCTCGAGCAGAGAGTAACCCAGTCGAGACTCCGCCGAAGAGTATAGTCCCACAAGGAGAAAAACAGACATTCAATTTCTTACCCGGGCTAGTATGCAGTCGGATTACCCACAGTAAAAAGACCGGGTACCACATTTTGTCTCAAGTGGGAGTAGCTACACGGAATTGTCGCCTAGTGTCAGACCTCCGTCAGCGCACCCTGACTTTTGTTTGACTCACTGCCTTCGAGCAGAGAGTAACCTATTTGAGACCGCCAATATAGTCCCATGAGAAAAACAGACATTCAATTCTCTACCCGGGCCATATGGTCTGGATTGTACCTGTTAAAAAGACCTTGTACCACATTTTGTCTCAAGTGGGAGGTAGCTAAATACTTTAAATTGCCGCCTAGCGATTAACTTCCGTCATACGCAATTCTGACTTTGTCGGACTCACTGCCTTCGAGCAGAGAGTAACCCAGTCGAGACTCCGCCGAAGAGTATAGTCCCACATGGGAAAAACAGACATTCAATTTCTTACCCGGGCTATATGGTTTGGATTACCCACAGTAAAAAGACCTTGTACCACATTTTGTCTCAAGTGGGGAGGTAGCTAAATACTTAAATTGCCGCCTAGCGTTTAACTTCCGTCAGACGCAATTCTGACTTTGTCGGACTCACTGCCTTCGAGCAGAGAGTAACCCAGTCGAGACTCCGCCGAAGAGTATAGTCCCACATGAGAAAAACAGACATTCAATTTCTTACCCGGGCTATATGGTCTGGATTACCCACAGTAAAAAGACCTTGTACCACATTTTGTCTCAAGTGGGGAGGTAGCTAAATACTTAAATTGCCGCCTAGCGTTTAACTTCCGTCAGACGCAATTCTGACTTTGTCGGACTCACTGCCTTCGAGCAGAGAGTAACCCAGTCGAGGCTCCGCCGAAAGGTAGTAGAGTCTCGTCTGGGTAAAAATAGACATTCACTTTTGACCCGAGCTATATGGCTCGGATTACCCACATTAAAGAGGCCTGGTGCCACATTTTGTCTCAAGTAGGGGGGCAGCTAAATATCTATATTGCTGTCTAGAAGTTCGCTACGAGGAGTGATTATTTACTTCACGCAGCTGCTGATTATTGTATTTTGTTGATATTATAAAGATTACTATTTCATTTTCTAACCTTTGCTTTGGTTATTTCTCATTCAGTAACCTTTTCAGGTTACAACATTTCGAGTACTAAAATCAAACAGGTGCAGAAATTCAAATACATGGGAAGAGGACGGAAAGTGCGACACCGAGATCCGAAGGCGTATTGACATGGCCAAGGTTGCATTCCAGAAGCTAAGTAGAGTATTAAGAGACAGGAAAATTTCGGTGGAAACAAAGAGAGTACTGGATTGTTTGTCTTTTAATATGTGATGTTTGTCTTTTAATATGCCAGCGAATGCTGAAAAATCTCATCAAAGATGAAGGAAAAACTCGAAGCTACCGAAATGTGGTTCTACAGAAGGATGCTGAGAATAGCATGGACAGAGGAACATGTGAGCAACGACGAAGTTTTAGAGAAAATGGACACGAGAAGGAAATTGATATTTAACATCATGTAAAGACAGCTAAAGGACATGTAATGAGGAAGAAGGGCTTGGAGAACCTGATGCTCAAGAGACGGATAGAGAGGAAGTGAGACAGGGGAAAGAAACGCACGACATACTTGATGAACTTGAGCAGTAGATGGTGGATCGCGGATTGAGTAGGGTGACAGGAGAGGTGGTTATTAAGATAAGGAACAGAGAGATGAAGAAGGCTATGATCGCCTACGTCCTGAAAGGTACACGGCGCATAGTAAAAGTTCTTGACATGGGGCCAATTGAGTTCACTGTTCTTGACTTAGGGAAAATTGTATTCGCTGTTTTTAGGTATTTGCGTTGTGGTGCAGTGGATATCGGCTCGGAATGAGAAATCGGAGAGTCGAGTTCAAATTCCAATTGAATTCGTTGCATTCACATACGCACAAATACCCTTGAGAAAGGTATGAATCCGTCGCTTCTCCCTCAAGCTATGGGCTAAATAGCAGGATAGATTGGCTTCTATAGTCTTGGTTGGAAAATAATGGCAACCTACTGTAAGAAAATCTTCTGCCTAGTCAGTCATGTCTCGAAAGAGACATGATCGCTCAAACGTGTATAGCACCTGACTGACTGTTCTTGACTTGAGAATAATTGGTTTCGCTGTCCTTGACTTGGGGATATTTGGGTTCGCTGTTATTAACTCGGGGTTAATTGAGTTCCCTATTCTTGATTTGAAGATAATTAGGTTTGCTAATCTTGACAATATATCCCCTTGTATCTGAGTGGCTTTGCTACCTTGCATAGTGTGAAACCGATTAAAAAATAAATAAAAAGAATTACCTCTTACTACACAGAAAGTTCATAAGAATGTGCAATTTAATCACTAATCAATGTTTTTTTTTTGTTTTTTTTTTGCTCCCTCGATAGCAATTTAAAAGAAATACAACTGGTTTTTCTCGATTGTTGTTTGTTTCTTTTTCATACAATTGTGCAATTATGGTTATTATTAGATTTGTATAATTTCATTGAATATTTATTCCTTTGTTTTATTCCCAACTAGCAGTATGGTCCGGCGTTGCTCGGGTGTAATGAAAGCTTTAAAACTAATCCATAGTCCTGGAGCTCAGACCCTTTGGACGTTGGCACGAAAGACTAAAAAGCAATAATTGTTTCCAGTTAAAGCGAAACCGTAGACTGACAGAAAAATGAATGAATGTAAGTCAAATTTTGATTTCCTGTATCGATATCAAATAAGTTTTTTCGTCGTAAACTGAATTTTGAAGGCTAAATAAGTCCTCTGAGTAAATGCTATCATGGCTGAGACTAAGAACTACAATTATATCTACTTAGAGCCAAACCCGAAACAAAAACTAAAATAAGAGGGCTGAAAAAAATACATACAGACAGATAAACAGACACACACACAAACATCTTGCCTTTTATATATATATATTATCGATGTTCTGCATTATTGCAAGAACTGCAACCTTGAAACTTCTGAATATCGTTTCCTATGTCTTTGTCTATGAGTGTATCAAATTTGATTAAAATCGGACCACTCCTTCTATAACCCGATTTTTTCGATTATCGATTTTCGATATTTATCGGGGATACCTCGACACAAAACCTAGCTAAGAACACTCGCAGACGCTTATAGTCAGTCAGTTCAGTGCCATACGTGATACACGCTTGGGCGATCATGTCTCGAAACAGACATGACTGACTGGGCAGTAGGTTGCCATTGCTTTCTGCGGTAGACTGGTTGCCGACCAAGGCTACAGAACCCAATCTGTCTTGCTATTTAACCCATAACTGGAAGGAAGAGACGGATTAATACCTTTCCCAAGAGTATTTGCGCGTAAGTGAATACAATGGATTCAACTGGAATTCGAACTCTTCTCCCCGGTTTCTCGTTCCGAGCCGATATCCACTGTACCACAACGCACATAGTACAACTGTGTAAATTTTCAAGAAAATCGGTTCAGCCGTTTCGGAGTCTATAGGTAACGGGGACACACAGAGACAGACAAAGTTCCATTTATAAATAAGTTCAGATATCAAATATCAAATAATATGGCCTGAAGACGTCGCGATAGAGGATATGAGATCTCATTCGTGTTTTTTTAACTCTCAAATTTTATTTAACACTAACAGTCTAGAATTAATTGAAAATAAGGAATAATTATTTAAATTAGGAAGAAAAAATATAAAAATATGTCATAACGTAAATACTTTGATTATTCAATTTTAAGTTAAGAATACGGGGATTTTAACACGACTCTTAAAAATGTGCGTTGTGGTGCAGTGGGTATCTGCTCGAAACGAGAAATCGGGGAGCCGAGTTCGAATTCCAGTTGAAATCCTTGCATTCACTTACGCGCAAATACCCTTGGGAAAGGTATTAATTCATCTATTCCTTCCAGTTATGGGTTAAATAACAGGACAGATTGGGTTCTATAACCTTGGCTTCCAACCAATCTACCGCAGAAAGCAATGGCAACCTACTGCAGGATAACCTTCTGACCAGTCAGTCATGTCTCTTTCGAGACATGATCGCCCAAGTGTGTATTACGTATGGCACTTAACTGACTGACTTAAAAACTGCGAAATAGTAAAAGCAAAAAAGCATTTGTTTTTTTAACTGCATATTGCCAGTTAATAATTTTTTTAAAGCAGTGATGCAACATCTTGAAAATCTTTTATTGCTTGATTTATTTTTACGACTTATCAACCTTTTTCAAGTTATTTTAAGCCAGAAAATATTTTTTAAATTGTAAAAATTTATTTTTTGAGATAATAATGATTTAAGGATACAAGTATTACTAATTAATCCATAGATGTAAGGGATAAGATGTCTTTTTCATAGTTTTTGTATGAAAGTGAACATAACAAACCCAGCGGGTTTTGAAATTCGGCTCACCAATTAAGAATTCTGAACTATTATTTATTACCACCCGCACATCCAAACTTAGAGCACTTGGTATTTCATAGCGGTCACCCATTTACGTACTGACAAGGCTTGATAATGCTTAACCACGTGGATCGTACTGGAACTGGTGTTTCACCGTGATGTGGTCGCAAGCCTTTTGAAATTTCCATAATTAAAAAAGAGAATTCTAAAATATTGCAGTAAATAAATAAATAAAATTCAAGAATTACTCCTTATTTCAACAAATGATAAATTATATAAATTACTCCTTATTTAAACAAATAATTATTTTATAATTTATAAA
The DNA here is from genome assembly GCA_037127315.1 of Ascarosepion bandense. Lineage (NCBI taxonomy): Eukaryota > Metazoa > Mollusca > Cephalopoda > Sepiida > Sepiidae > Ascarosepion > Ascarosepion bandense. The sequence continues at coordinate 9,830,778 of JBBBDQ010000548.1, read as the reverse complement.
TAATATTTATTATAAATTATGTAAAAAATTCTCCTTATTTCAAATGACTTTTTCAACAAATAATAAATTAGAGAGCTACATTAATAACCTTCAACATGTAAAAAAAAAAACAAAAAAAAAACAACAACCTTCAAACCTAGAATTAAAAACGTTAAAATCCATTAAATAATAATTGTTTTTGCTATTGGTAATTTTTAATTCTGAGGATCGGCGTTATGCGAGGCAAGCTAAACATCTGATGGTGTGTAGGGCAGCGTTTTTGCTGCTTCCGTAACAAACTGTTTTTTATGGGTTAGGGTTGTTTGCCCTGCGCCCAACCCTGGAGGAAGGTGATTTTGATTTTCTAAGCGTAGCTTAGACGTAACACACGCCCGAAAGTAAAGAGTACCCAGTGAGAATCGAAGTCACTACTCAGTTATAATGATTCTAGCGAGACAAGCTTGCTAACCATGCCGAGGTGCCCATAAGCTCCAAAGAGTGCCAAAGATTTAATAAGAAACAAACTTTGACTTTAAATTTATAATTTCTTGGGGTGAATTAATTTGCGATAACGAACTTTACTTTACAATGTTTAGGGTGAATTAACACGAACAGAAAAGATCCGAAAAATGAATAATAACGGAAAAAATCTTTAATTATTTGACTATTTTATTATTTGACTGCTTAATGGTCAAATCAATTAGTTGATTAAATAAATAAATAAATAAATAATCATACAATAAAAATAAATAAATAAATTGATAAATATTTTCAAGCCATGTCTCGTAGATGATAATGTCATTGAATGTCATAGTGCGTTGTGGTCCAGTGGATATCGGCTCGGAACGAGAAATCGGGGAGCAGAGTTCGAATTCCAGTTGAATTCATTGCATTCACTTATGCGCAAATACCATTGGGAAATGTATTAATCCGTCACTTCCTTCCAGTTATGGGATAAATAACAGGACAGATTGGGTTCTATAGCCTTGGTCGGCAACCAGTCTACCGCAGAAAGCAATGGCAACCTACTGCGGGATAATCTTCTGCCCAGTCGTCATGTCTCTTTTGAGACATGATCGCCCAAGCGTGTATCACGTATGGCACTTAACTGACTGATAATGTCTCACCAGAGATTCCTTTTCTTTATTATTTGTGAATTGTCATGACTTCGATAGGAAAGATAATGGAATGGTTTCCCGTTGGTTTCTCTACAGTATGGAAGTTAAAGATTTTCTTCTCTTAGATTGGTTGCCACCTGAAGTTTAACGCCGAATCCATTTGCCACGTCCTGCAATCGTTACTCTACGCGAACCTTGCATACCAAGGGAGATAATTCCTACCTTAATAATTTCCTTTATGTATGCTAAATAAATCTTCTTCTTCTTCTATGTGCCCTGTCCCTTCAGGACGTAGGCGATCATGGCCCTCCACGTCTCCCTATCCCTTGTGGCCCTTAGCATGTTTGTTCCTGTTACTCCTGGTAACCTCCGTTCCGTCATCCACCCGACCAGGCCCTGCAAATATGTTATCCGCTGCCTTCCACTATCTCTCTTTCCCTCTACCTGGCCAGTCAGTATCAAGTTCTCCAAGCTCTCCTCATTGCATGTCCCAGGAACTTCATTTGTCTCTAATGATGCTCGGTATTAATTTCCTTTTGGTTGCCATTCTTTCCAACACCTCATCGTTGCTTGCATGTTCAGTCCACCATATCCGCAGCATCCTTCTGTAGAACCACATTTCCGCTGCTTCCAGAAAAAGACAGATTAATTTCACATAAGGGAATTAATTGATCTATCTATCTATCTATCTATCTATCTATCTATCTATCTATCTATCTATCTCCCAACATGATTATCCTTAAATTCTAAATTTAAAAAAATACTAAATGTAAACTTATTTATAAATGGAACTTTGTCTCTGTGTGTGTGTGTGTGTGTGTGTGTGTGTGTGTGTGTGTGTGTGTGTCCGTTACCTATAGACTCCGAAACGGCTGAACCGATTTTCTTGAAAATTTACACAGTTGTACTATAAGCATCTGCGAGTGTTCTTAACTAGGTTTTGTGTCGAGGTACCCCCGATAAATATCGAAAATCGATAATCGAAAAAATCAGGTTATAGAAGGAGTGGTCCGATTTTAATCTAATTTGATACACTCATAGACAAAGACATAAGAAACGATATTCAGAAGTTTCAAGGTTGCAGTTCTTACAATAGTGCAGAAAATTGATATAATATATATATATATATATATATATATAAAAGGCAAGATGTTTGTGTGTGTGTGTCTGTTTATCTGTCTGTATGTATTTTTTTCAGCCCTCTTATTTTAGTTTTTGCTTCTGGTTTGGCTCTAAGTAGGTATAATTGTAGTTCCTAGTCTCAGCCATGATAGCATTTACTCAGAGAACTTATTTAGCCTTCGAAATTCAGTTTACGACGAAAAAACTTATTTGATATCGATACCAGGAAATCAAGATTTGACTTACATCCATTCATTTTTCTATCAGTCTACGGTTTCGCTTTAACTGGAAACAACTATTGCTTTTTAGTCTTTCGTGTCAACGTCCAAAGAGTCTGAGCTCCAGGACCATGGATTAGTTTTAAAGCTTTCATTATACCTGAGCAACGTCGGTCTATACTGCTAGTAAATAATAAGAAAAAAAGAAATATGTGTATATTTCAGATTTGTGCTGCAATTCCATGTCCCGTCATTGTTTTTTTTTTTAACAATTTAATACTGATTAAAATATTTTATTAAAAACAGCAAAAATTTACAGTTAAAAATCCTAAGGGGACAGGGGAGAATTCTTCTAATTCCAGTTTGTTGCGCTGTCTGGAAAACTCACCAAATAACAAAATTGGAGAAATGAATTTTTGAAGGCGAAGGTTTTAGATAATTATTTTTTTATTCTTATCTTTTATTAATTTGCAGTTTCTAATTTTAGTTCTCAATTGTTAGGAGAAAACCTCCTGAAATATTTAAATTGTATTCCTCTGTCGCAGCCTACTGCTCCCACTTGTTACGAATTTTAACAAAAAGGTAACCTGGCAAGACAATATCAACAGCCTGGAGATGTTGCTGACTACTGAATATTTATTATCAGTGTCACTTACAACGCAATTGGTGTTTTTCGCGGCCCGTCGGCCAGGATCAAGGTGTAGCATCTGTTCTCAAATGCTCACTACCTGCTCGCTGGCATGGAAACAATGACCTGCTAAAATTAACTTTTGACAAGCAATGACTAGCTAAGACAAGCTTTGTAACCAGTTAGCGGATGCTGGGTAATTTTTTACCAATGTCCTGTGAGTACGAGCTCAGGTTCCCCACATTAAAAATTGACCTTGTGCCAAAACTCACTCCAGTGGGGTAGTATGGTAAATCCTGGATCAAAGTGTAGTATCTGTTCTCAGATGCCCACTTCCTGCTCGCCGGCCGCCTGGAAGCAATGACAAGCTTCGTACCCAGTTACCGCGTAGGGGGCTCGTTAATCTTTGACCAGTTACCCGAGCGTTCGCGCCCGGAGTCCCTACTTTAAAAAATCCGACCTTGTATCAAATCTCGCCTCAGTGTGGGGAGGACGGATAAATACTCTTTCCGCAGCCCGTCGGACGGGATCAAAGTGTAGTATCTGTTCTCAGATACTCACTTCCTGCTCGCCGGCACAGGCTGGAACGTAGAAGTCGACTCTTGTCTGCAGTTGAACATAGACCGAGGAGTACAGGTTCAGTTGTACATACCCAGGCAGGTGGGCGAGCTAGTACCTGTTTTGCTTCCTTTGCAGGATTCGACGGCAAGCTAGCACGTGCGAAAGCCACGCAACTGGACTTGAAAAGTCGTCGTCTCCTTTGATCGTCACTTGGTGGTTGGTCGGTAGATTTGGAACCAATGACCAACTAAGACTAGCTTTGAACCCTGTTACCGCGAGGGCTAGGTAATCTTTGACCAGTGGCTTGAGCGTACGCGCTCAGGTTCCCCTCGTTAAAAACTGACCTTGTGTCACAACTCGCATCAGTGGGGGGAGTAAGGTAAATTCCGGACCAAAGTGTAGTATCTGTTCTCAGATTCTCACTTCCTGCTTGCCTGCAGCACTCGCTACTTGTTGGCAGGGTAATCTTTGACTAGTTAGTCGAGTGTTCGCGCCCGGGGTCCTCACTTGTAAAAAAAAAATCGACCTCGCATCACATCCCGCCTCAGTGGAGGAGGATGAGTAAATACCGGATTTTTTTTGCCCTTGGAGTAGGATTATAGTATAGTATCTGTTCTCAAATACTCACTTTCCGTTCTCCGGCCATCTCCAGCTAGGCGTATGCTTCGTTTGCGATCCTGCATTTGACTCCTAGAGTGCATTACGTTTTAGTTAGTAGCCGGTTCCACTTTGAGTTTGACTCGTCTTCGGAGGTGAGACAGTCTAATCCGTTGTGAGAAATATTCGCACATAACTCTGTGCTTAAGCAGTGGAAGGAAACCGTCAGACAAACAAGACATACCTGATAAAGTAAAACAATTTATTGTCTTGCAAAAACTGCTGATTTTTGCGGCTACTTCGTAGCCTGGTATAGTCTTTCTCGCTGCTTAGCTTGTTAGTTCCTTCGTCTAAGAAGGGTATGAAAAAACACGAGGAACGGCGATCCGCGACGTACAGGTAATTTCTGGGGTCAGCTTCTTCTGCAGTTCCATTCGGTCGAAAGTCGATAGTTCTTAGAGAATTTTTCTCTCAGATGGATAGGCATTGCCCTGAAGGGTACCTTATATGAAAGGAAGGATATCGAGATATTTTCTCTGTTAAGGTTAAGGCTGTTAACCCAATGGATCTCCAATACTTTGGTAAGATGGTCTCGATATAGCGAGACATGTGGGTGCCAATTGTTGGCCCCGTTGGTTGAATCTCTGGAACGGAGATCTCCGATGCTGTCGGTGCCAGCTGAGGAAGCTAGTCTCTTCAAAAAAAGAAAAAAAAAAGGCGCGAGCCTCTTCCTGGCGTAAAGGCCCGCCTCAAGTCCAAGACGAGGTTCGGATCTTCGGCCAATCAGGAGACCCGTTATATCTGTAAATTTCCAACACCGTTTGAGATCTCGTTACCCGCGGTGGATCCGGCAAAGGAGATGACGACTTTTCAAGTCCAGTTGCGTGGCTTTCGCACGTGCTAGCTTGCGGTCGAATCCTGCAAAGGAAGCAAAACACGTACTAGCTCGCCCACCTGCCTGGGTGTATACAACTGAACCTGTACTCCTCGGTCTATGTTCAATTGCAGACAAGAGTCGACCTCTACGTTCCAGCCTGTGCTGTTCCTGCCAGCCGACCAGCGACAACTTTCTAGCCTTAGTCGTACATGCGGCGTTCCTGTCGACAGGCGATGACGTTGCAGCCTGTGTCATTCCTGAAAGACGCTGACAACTATCCAGCTTGTGCCTTTTATACCAGACGCTGACGACATTTCCTGCCGACCGGCGATGGCATTCCAGCCTGAGCCGTTCATGCCAAACGATGACGACGTTCCTACCGACAACGACGTTCCATCCTGACTGATCCTGCCAACCAATGTTGCCGTTTCAGCCTTTTCCAATTTCCTACTCTTTGCTCGTCGATTTTAACCACAATAAAATTGACATTGAAACTCCACATCTTCGCCTCCATCAACTCATCGTATTTGAGGGGTCAAGACCCCTTTACCTTACCTCGGCCTCTGTAACATGAGACTCGAACGATTGTTTAAAACAGCCTCGTAATCGTGTGGATTATAAATGATTTTTATCTGGGCCTCGGGCAATCGAGATTTTATGACAACCATCAATAAAACCGAGTTGTAAGTGTCTCAAAGCAAACGCCATCACTCAGTTAAGTGCCATACGTGATACACGCTTTGGGTGATAACGTCTCTTTCGAGACATGACTGACTGGGTAGAAGATTATCCCGCACTAGGTTGCCATTACGGTAGACTGGTTACCGGCCAAGGCTATAGAACACAATCTATCCTGTTATTTAACCCATAGTTGGAGGGAAGAGACGGATTAATACCTTTCCCAAGGCTATTTGTGCGTAAGTGAATGCAAACAATTCAACTGGAATTCGAACTCGGCTCCCCGATTTGTCGTTCCGAGTCCACTGGACCACAGCGCACATCCACCGAGATGTAAGTGTTTTAAAGCAAACTCCATAAGTTGGAGAAAAGAAATATAAAATGTAAAAATGAACAAATAAATAAAAAATCCGTATCAAATGACATTGGGTCGTCTTCTTAATTTCAACCAGCTACGTAGCACAACACACACACAACACACACACACACACACACACACACACACACATTTCTAATATTGTTCCTAAAAATATTTTTCTTGCTTTTTCAGCTGGGTACACATAACTATAATTTCTGTCTTCTTGAATATATTATATATATATATATATATATATATATTTTATATATTCTTTATATAAAAATAGATATGTAAAATTCCTGGACAGGTTGAATTTGTTTTGTGAGAAAATGAAATAAAACCAAAGAATAAGAATAATAAAAAGAATTACATTTTCCCATAATGCCATTAATAAACGAACCGGAAGCTTCATTCGGTGGCGATGTTTAGGTTCTATAAAAAATACAAACGTTTCATCCCTTTCTCTTTTTCTCTTTCTTGCTCCAAGATGTAGTGTGACATTAATTTTGGTACCGAAAAGGAAAGGGAGAAGAGAAGGAAGAGAGATAAGAATTTAATTTTTTTTTTATCTCTAGAGCTAGGAAAGAGAAAACCCCACAAAGTGAGAAAGATAACGTTTTTATGACTCTTGAGTGCCGTCAAAGATTCTTATGGAAAAATCGAAATCTGTTTTCACTAAAAATGAATTTTACCGTAATTGAAAATTTAACGATCAATGATAGAAGTGACAGCCTTCTAAGGAACAAGGCATGGTGGGTTTTATGACCCTAATGACAGCTACCTCTCACGGAGAAAGAGGGGCAAAAATTCCAGGAAATAAAGTCTACTGGTTCCTTGTAGAATTTTGCGACGCTGAGAATCAAAGGAGAAATATGATTTTTCTCTAGACCAAAATGAGATAATTTCTTTTAACGACTGAAATGATATATATATATATATATATAAAACAGATGCGAAACGAGCACAAATAACGATAATCAAAATTTGACCATTGTACTGAAACGCGCCTCTCAGGCGATGGTAAGAGGCACTTACATAGGGAAAGAAAAAACGGGTTTGATCAGATGACCAATGAAAAAGTGCCCTGGTGAATTTCGGAGAAGTTGGAGGAGCGTTTCACGCGCCTATAGCAATAGTGGGAAGCACTCTCACGGGAAAGAGGAAGACAAGGATGATCAGGTAACCAAAAGGAGGATCTCTTATAGGTCATTTGAAAATGCCAAGTATACCCAAAAGTGCGTCACAACCACCCAGAGAATCAATATAAGCAGTTGAGCCGGTTGAAAGAAGTACAGTAGAGGTGAATGGGTACGGAGCGAGTTAACACGAGAGACGTGTTGTTACGTGAGTGCCTACCTTAGAAGAAACAATGATTTTAGCCTGATTCCTGACCAACCAACTCAGTATTACATCTTCTATGTGCCCTGTCCCTTCAGGACGTAGGCGATCATGGTTCTCCACGTCTCTCTATCCCTTGTGGCTCTTAGTATGTTTGCTCCTGTTACTCCTGGCAACCTCCATTCCGTCATCCACCTGATCAGGCCATGCAAATATATTATCCGCTGCCTTCCTCTGTCTCTCTTTCCTTCTACCTGGCCAGTCAGTATCAGGTTCTCCAAGCTCTCCTTCCTTATTGCGTGTCCCAGGAACTTCTTCCTGATGCTCTGTATTAATTTCCTTTTGGTTGCCATTCTTTCCAACACCTCATTTTTGCTTGCATGCTCAGTCCACGATATTCGCAGCATCCTTCTGTAGAACCACATTTCCGCTGCTTCCAGTTTTGTCCTCATTTTCGATGACATTGTCCAGCATTCAATGCCGTATTGAAGAACTGACATCACATAGCAATCCAGCACTCTTTTCTTTGTTTCTAGTGAAATTTTCCTGTGTGTTAGTACTTTACTCAGCTTCTGGAACTCGTCCTTTGCCATACCAATTCGCCTTCGGATCTCTGTGTCGCACTTTCCATCTCCTGTCAGAACACTTCCTAGGTATTTAAATTTTTGTACTTGCTTGATTCTGGTGTCCCCCACCTGTATTTGGCATTTTGGGTTGCACCTTTTGCTGATGACCATGCATTCAGTTTTCTTGAAGTTTATTTGTAGTCCTTTTTTGTCACTCTCCACTGCTACCTTCTGTAGGAGGTTTTGTAGTTTCCTTTCTGTGTCTGCAATCAGCACTGTATCATCTGCATACCTTATGTTGTTCAAGTTGTGGCCTCCAATAACAAATTTGGCGTGTCATCTAGGGTCCTCAAAATATCACATCTTCTAAAAGACGTGGGTTGGAATTATAGTTGTCTGCATACAAGAATGATAAACTCTAACCAAATACTGGACTGAACAGAACGTATGTATATAAACTTCTTGTTAATTTTACAAAGATTTCCTTTTTTATTGTGGCTTCCAGATTTGTCTGGACCATCGATGCAACAAATTTTCGGCGACTTTCAACCCAGACCAGCTTTGTGATCAAATAAGCACAACGTAGGCAGAGCCCGGTTTGGAACGAAGTGATCGACTACCGATTGGCCGTGAGATTTTGAGGGTCGATGCGAAGGAATGGTGGTGTGAGGAAAAAAATGATGTCAACCTTGGAAATGCCCCATTTCCTCAGTTGAGTGGAGAATGAAGTAAATACAATCTGTACTTTGGTCGTTCTAACTCAGCGCAGGGCTGACTTGAGCTCCACCATTATAATGATGTTTATCTTATTTACCCTAACTTACTTTTGGACTAGAAAAACAGAAAGGACGTATCTAACAGTTAATTGAGAACTTTCAATCGTAGAAACTAAAGTTTTTATAATTTGATTGAAAAGTGACTCCCCATTTTAAAATACTTATAATTTATTTATTTAATAACTATACTTTTTTCCAGAAAATTTTTTTTTTTAATCATATCACCCCAAGCAAGGCGAAAACGCCACTGATGCGCAGGGGGCTACGTAAGAGTGAAAAGATTGGAAAAGAGAAAAACCGGAAACCACAACCTAAACAGGAAACAAGGGATGAACCTCTTCACCTGTTCAATAGACGTGGGTGGAGTGTGGATGAAAGAAAAGCGTTTAGTATGAGATTTTATTTCAAATTCGATATGGGCACCAGATTTCGCTACCAACTTCTCGAACCGCCCAGGAATCGTGCCAACTGATTTCACTGGTACAGAAAACATAACTTCTTGTATTCATCCTTCAATTTCTTGCAAAGTCTTGGTTTGATATAGTAAACTTGTTTTTTAACCAACCCCAAATTAAAATTTTACAGGGTGTTGTCGGGACTCCTGGCTGGCTACTCATACATACAAAAGGGAGTTACTTTTCAATCGCCCTACATATGCACTTCCCACCTGCGGAACTCCATTCCATATCCTTGCTTTCCTGACGATTACAACCTCCAGGAATTTAGATGCAATATCAATTCCCGTTTCTTATCCACTTGGTACCAGTCTTTTCTAAATCACCCCGTGTATCTTGTTCTTTTCCTTTCTCTTTACCTTCGCAGCTGTCTTCATACCTGTGTTTCCAGCCCTCTCTTGTTCTTTCTCCTTTCTCAGACACCCCCTGTAACTGGTTTGTCTTTCTCTTTACTCTCCTCCTGCCTAAACTTTTACTCTTATGTAGCCCCCTATGCATCAGTGGCGGTACCGCCTTGCTTGGGGTGAAACGATAAAAAAAAAAAAAAATGAAAACATGTACGTAAAATTCATTCACATGTTGAGTTCTTTTCCTTTGAAAATGTCGAACTCGTTTACCGTGAATGTTGCCAGCCTCAGCCGTAAGAAGACGTAGCTCTTGCCGCTACAAACTTGTGACGAACTTGTGACCTCGTCCATTGCAATCCTATTGCACCTTCTTTGCTACAAGCGGACTGTGTTGTCCGATCAGAAGATATTTCTAGTTGAAAGATTATACACCGTTTTTATTAAAACCTGTCGCCGTATTGCGCATATTTGGCTGTGGTGCAGGTGTCTGCTATACCCTTATCAGGATGAGTTTCATTATGGCTATATTAGGATGTGCGTTATGGTGCGATGGATATCGGATCGGAACGAGGGTGTGTCTCGTTCTACCTCTCCTTGCAATTTTCCTTTCTCCGTCTTCACCCACACACCATCAATAAAACAAGATACTTCAACTGACTTCGATAAGTCAGTCAGTTAAGTGCCATACGTGATACACGCTTGGGCGATCATGTCTCGAAAGAGACATGACTGACTGGGCAGAAGATTATCCCGCGGTAGGTTGCCATTGCTTTCTGCGGTAGACTGGTTGCCGACCAAGGCTATAGAACCCAATCTGTCCTGTTATTTAACCCATAACTGGAAGGAATAGACGGATTAATACCTTTCCCAAGGGTTTTTGTGCGTAAGTAAATGCAATGAATTCGGCTGGAATTCGAACTCGGCTCCCCGATTTCTCGTTCCGAGCCGATATCCAATGCATCACAACGCACATTTGACTTTATTTTCATTTTTTTTCTCCGACCATAAAAAGGAAAAGACTTTTATTAGCAACCCTTTTAATCTTTTTACATACACGCATTCTGCTACGAACTACAAACTCTGAATTTCTGTAGAACATTTAACTACTTACATTTCTCTTTGAACAATACATGCATTTTCTCTATGGACATTTTTCTTCTTACAATTTTGTTATTCTGTTAATAATTTTACTTTAATGTCCAAACGAAATATTTTATCCTTTCACATTTCAACATCCAACTTTCAGCCTTTTGATATTTTAAATTGTGGTGATTTCGGTTGTGTTTGACACAAGGCCAATTTGACGAGCAACATCGAGGCCCCTATACAAGACAGTGTCAATAGCTGTACTCAGCTGACACAAAAAAGAGTACATAGGACGCCATGATAAAACAGTCCTCTGAATAAATTGAGGACTATGCAGGGAGTATAACCTCGAACGTGTAGAGAAGAGGCATGGGAATTCTCCCAGTCAGTAGCAATTACAGGTCATATGAGATACCACAAGAGCAGTCATGAATGGATCCTGATAGAAGTTGTGGTACCTTGGGATAAGAACATTGTGACAGTGATGTAGGCGAAAATATAGAGGCACTGCAACTCTAACAGTGCGCATCTGAGCTGCTCAGCCTTTTTTGTGGTTGGCACCTTCGAGACTATCTCCATGAATCTTTCTGCCTCACGAGACACCTTCGCGACAGCTGACCTCATTTGGGAGTGCACGGGTGGCAGAGTCGCTTAAAACGGCAAACGTACCAAGGGAAGTGCCGCATATCTAAGCTGCGGTTATAAGGTGTCGAAATCATTACCCGATCGAAACGTTTCAAATGATCTCAAATAACAATCTGAAAAAAAAAAAACTGTCGAAGTGAAAAATAGCTGAGAAAAACGGCGGGAGATTTGAATAAACTTGGTGTTATTTGATTTTCTAGTTTAGCATACCATTGACACTGTAGTAAGTTTGATCCTAACCCGGTGTCCAGTTTATGCAGCATTGTGCAAGGATAGTGTCGTTTGAGTATCAACATGGCTTGTTGAGCTCCGAAAGGATTTTTGTAATTTTTCACTGGCGTCAGTGCTCAAGATCGACGTCAAAGGCTAGAAATTCGAATACTTGAAGGCCGTCCCCATCGGAGAGATATATGCTACACAATCTTTATATTAGTTTTTCTTTACTCCCATGTTTCTTACTAAGCTACGCATATGAACCATATACTACTGGCGTCAGTTTTAAACTGACTCCATCTTTTTCCGTGAATCGAAACTACAACTTTGGAGTCGTGAAAATTTCACTGAAAAACGTTTAAAAATATCTGCATCTGAAATCAAGAAAATAAAAAATGTTACAATGTATGATAATCGGGATCTTTTCTGTTACTTCACCTGATTAATTCACCCCAAAATAAAAAGAATTTATATTTACTAAAATTCACACCAAATATACCTGAGTGAGGACCTTCTCTTGCACTACGGTTGGGTGACATTTGCGATCGCCCCAAATGTGGTGACTCGGGTGCACTAAGTGTGAATTCAACGTTTGCGTTCACTCCGACAAACAAGCCAAGAAACAGATTTTTTTTTTTTTAATTGTAAAACTTCCTTGTCGGTACCTCGAATAGCGTCTTCTCTACAATTTTATTACGAATTTTGTAATTTTTCTTAATAATGGAATTGTTGTGAGACTGGCTAAATTTTTATTTTAAATTTATATTTCAAACGAATGCCCAAAATTTAATAAAAAAAAAAAAAAAAAATTTGATTTAAAATTTATAATTTCTTGCAGTGAATGTATATTTATGAAAAGTAACTTCACATTATTTGGGGGTGAATTAACATAAAAATTCAAAGATGAAAAAGACGCGAGTTTAAACTGAAATCAGGAGGATAAAGTGAAGCCAAAGAGATATATCAGCAACGGTTACTAAATAAATATCAATGATAAAAGAAATTGCTTTCGTATTACTGGAGTTATTTCCCTTTGACTACGTTTCACATTGAAGATTTTTATTTCTTTTTCAGTGAATCCACGTCGCTACCGAATGTGATACAAAGTTGAAAGTAGATTTAACAGCAATGCCATGGAAAAATTGCCCAATCCTCCTCGGCATTTCTTCTTTTGAAGACGCCTCAGGCGCAGGACAATAAACCCAAAATTTTTAAATCTAGTTTATTTTTTAAAAACAACTGAATATTTTTTTACGAATGTCATTGTGTGTATTTATTTATTTAATTAATACAGCATAACTAGTAGTAATTAATTATTTTCTTATTCAGAAGGAACTCTGAAAAAAAATTTTGAAGATAATTTCTAATAATTTCTGAGGTTTCTAGGAAAGTTTTGTAATTTAATAGCTTGATTCCACAACCTAATTTATTCGCAAAAAAAATAATTAAGTTGATTTCTACGTGTAGAGTTGACTCAAGTGCATATATTTCGGCAGGGGTACAATTAGGGACGGACAGTAGATTGTCTATTGCTTCCATTCTGATTTTATTTACCTTAATTTTTATATAATGGAGAGTCGGTGTTGTGTGAAGAGGAGGAAATGAAAAAAAAAGTAAATGGAAAGAGGAAAAACTGTCAATTTAAGCAGTAAACAGCATAAATGCAGACCTGCCTCATCATAGTTGAAGAACTACTACCCGGTTTACACTCCTTCCCGGTCTTTTGAACAGAACTAGAGATTTGTCCCAAACTTAATAAAGACAATGTTTTACGTCAAAATGTTTATGTTATTATTGAGAGGAAAGACTAAAGTTTACTAAAGTATTTTTTGAAATTTTGAAATTCCTTTTAACACGTTTGAAATTTTGACTAAAATTCTTGAATTTCTTTTTACGTCAACGGTGCATCAAAGATTACTATGGTTATTTTAGCTCGGTTTTTCCGGTAAAATAAATAAATAAATAAATAAATAAATAAATAAATAAATAAAAAATCAAAAAAACACATTGATTTGGAAATTCTAACAAAATTCAAATAATTGTCTGAATTTAATGAAGCTTTTAGAACTTATTAACAAACGAATGAAATTATTTTTGAAATTATTATTTTTAGAAAATATTGGTAAAAATATTTTTTAATATATGTTAATCCTACCCTCCTATTAATTTCATGAATTTTTAAAAAAATTCATTACTTTGTTTTATTAGTTAAAATCAGGTCTCCTTGAAAAATGTAAATCATCCATTTTTTTTTTTTTTAAGTAGCTTGTTTTTTTTCGAAAATCTGCTCCGAATAGTAAAATAAAATATGCATTTTTACGCTATTTTTATTTAGATAAGTTTTTAATTGCTTTTATAAATAATATATTATGGATATATTATTCTGAAGAAAACAAATTTTCAATGAATTTTTACAAGAATTGTTTTCACTTTTTCTTTGTTTCCTAAGCAGGGAACAAGGGATGAGCTTCTTTCACCTGTTCAATAGACGTGGGTGGAGTGTGAACCCACGTCTATTGAACAGGTGAAGAGGCTCATCCCTTGTTTCCTGCTTAGGATGTGGTTTCCGGTTTTCTCTTCTCCAATTTTTTCACTCCTCTTCATTTTTTTTTTATCAATTGGAGTAGATAGACTAAACTATCGCCCGGTTCACACTCCACCCATGTCTATTGAACAGGTGAAGAGGCTCATCCCTTGTTCCCTGCTTAGGATGTGGTTTCCGGTTTTCTCTTTTCCAGTCTTTTCATTCTTACGTAGCCCCCTGCACATCAGTGGCGTTACCGCCTTGCTCGGGGTGATATGATTAAAAAAAAAAAATTATGATGATTTATAAAGTTTCAAACATCTGTTAAATTTCTTCCAGTCACTGGCGGTATTCAGTTATTAAGTTATTAAGTAAATAACATATATTCTAATTGAACATTGAAAAGCTTAATACTAATCATTTCGCCAAATTTTTTAAAAATTAATTTTACATTTTTTTTGCTGAATTATCCATTATTTCAAACTATGAAATGTCAGATGAGACATATGATTAAATATCACATGTTTCAAGACATGGCCGAAGACAGTGACAAAATAGTGGTGTTGTGGTCCCTATTTTGTCACTGTCTTCGGCCATCCGCCACGGTAGGGATGGACTTATATTTTCAATTCAATTCTCTTTATTGTTAATAGCTTAAATGTTCTATGTTTACTGTGTGTTAATATTTACTCTTTGATAATGGCTGATGTGAGCCGAAAGCTTAGACCCGATAAAAAATTCAACAAATACTGTGATTTTTTGTTGTCTTTCAACGACATCACCATCAAGTATATCAGACGGTATGAACGGATCCTACACAAAATTAATAGACAAAACTTGTGTATATTATTCAATGAAACCTGCATTAATGAAAAAATGCTGCCAAAATACACACAATATATATATATATATATATATATATATATATATATATATATATATATAACAAAATTTACCCTTTAATAATTATTTAACCTTTATGATTTTCATGTTTAAGTTTCAGTCTAAACCAAATTACATTATACATTTAACAAATTAAAAAATGTTAACCCAGATTTATAATTTATAACGACCATGAACAACGTTTGTGTACTTACATGTATATCAATGTACATTTATTGATATCCATAGATTGAGGGGAGAACTGAACACATGATTAAACAGTTATAAATCCAGAATTTATTTCAGCAATGCAATTTTTTTTATATCTATCATTGATTTTTTTTATATTTATCTTAACCCTCAGCAAGAAATCGAAGAAAACTCCAGACACTTCTTGTATTTTCTAACGACATTATCTTGACATTATTACGCACGTCTCTAATAAGTGTAACACCCCAACGGTCCGTCCTAACAATTTCTCCGGCGGCCGTTCTCCACGCTGTGATGTTTGCCGGGAGTTTGTTGAAAATGTCGGCCGAACAGCTGGGGGTACAAGATTGAACTATAAGGAACGAACTTCCACAACTTGGATGAGTTGAAAGGATGCTTTATTCGTTTAGAGTTAGCCTTTTCGGTTGGGGCAGGCAAATGTGACACACAGCTCTAACTCTAATTAATGGAGATCAACAAATCCGAACTGACCGAAACAAGACGAACGGAGATTCTTACTTCAAGCACACGCCCGGCGGAACTCACTTGAAACTCAACTCTACTCTATTTATTTAAAATGAATCCGGAAATCCGGAAATGCTTTAGACCACCGGTGATAAACTTTGGCGACTGTATGTCCGAAATTTTAGTTATCTTTTTTTTTTATCTTAATAAAGCTTCCGCCGGAAAATTTTTAATGTGTGGTCAAGATACAGTAAAAGACAGCCTTTGACCTGGTCATTCGAAAACCCACCCCCCGAACTTTCCTGAACTTTATCTCTTTATCACATTAAATCACTGAGTCAAATATTTACCGGAAGAGTGGTAGGATTTAAAACAGTAATCTGATACCCTTGTCTCTTCCACAATTTTCCTCATAAAAGAAAAAGCGTTTATTTGTTTATTTTTTCCTCTTCTTTTTCACTTTTGTTAAATATGTTTTTAAACTATTTTCTATTCTTAACCATTTTCTTATTTTACTCTATTATAATAAAATACATATTTTACAAAGCACCTTAATATACGCCTAGTTATCGTGTCACATAAGAAAAAAAAAAAGAAAACTTTCGATAAAGAGTGTATACACTTTACTTATTTCCAAACTCACAATTTTATTCAATATTTCTTTCTGTTGCGTCCCCACAATAAAACCAGATAATAATAAAAATATTCATTTTACTGTTTCCACGTCTTTTGTTTTTTATGTTTATGCGTATTTTTACATATATAAATGTTACTAAGTTTATAAATATTTACTCAAAATTATAACTTCTACAAGTGGTGAGTGGCTACGATGCGATACGAACATAGATCGTTCTACTCTCCTACAATGTATATTTGAAAAAGAATACATTTTAATGTTCTTAAATATATATATAAATGTATTTATATGTTTTTCTTATGTGTCATGATAGTTATTTAAGAATCTTGTCCCATTGATTCAATGCAAGACCCTCCTAGTGTGGGACTCCAATCATCTGAGTGGAAAAGACAAAAACTGACTAATTCTTTGCCCTTGAGTTCAACATACCGTAGACATAAGAGAATAACTGATTGGTCATAGGCAATAAAGATGGATTGTTTTACAACAATGTGATTAAAAAATGTCCTGGAGAGAACAAAAAAGCCAGTCTACCTGCAAAGAAGATGCTGTCTATCGGGTTGGCTTGGAAAGACATTATGATCTCCTTACGTAAAACCAAACATTGAATACAGAACAAAAAAAAAACGTTCCCAATTGGCCAATTTTAATTAGACAGCAATCGATGAAAATCACCTGGGTAATGACCAATCTGAAAGGTACTGTCTTCTATCAGGACAACGCCAGACCCCACGTTTCCTTGCCGAATTGGCAGAAAGGGGTAGTTTTGACTGAGTGAAACGTCGAGTAACCCTATTTCGTCTGGACAGAGAATTAAAATCGTCAAGGAGTTAAGAGAAGTTTACTTTTGTTGAACTTTTATTCAGCTGTGCATAAAAAATCCTCTTTTCTACAAGGTTATACAAATCAGTTCATGTGGATGGAACGAAACACGCTTAACAGGTTATTTGGGGTTCTGTAAATGCAACCACCATACGATATCCTTTCCATAATTACGTTATTTTGACTGTTTTTCTTTTTATGGAAAGTAAATGTTATTTTAATTTTTCATTTATGAATAACCAATTTATATTTCCAACATGGCTTTTAATAAATCGGACATATTTTGTTATTCTATACATACGGATAAATGGGTTCACTGTTCTTGATATGGGTAAAAACGGATTCGCTGTTTTTGACATGAGGATAATTAGCTTCGATTTTCTTGAAATGAGTGATAATTGGCTTCGATGTTTGTGAAATGGGTGATAATTGGCTTCGATGTTTGTGAAATGGGGGATAATTGGCTTCGATGTTTGTGAAATAACTGAGCCCGATGTTCTTGACTTATTAATTGTGTTATATTAAATGTATGGAAGAAAAACAAAGAAGAAATGACGGAGGTTTAGGAAATAAATAATTGTATTAACGAAAAAATGCAACAAATGGTAAACCGGTGTAAATGTCTCTCGTTAATATAAAAAAAAAAAAAAGAAGAAGAGATAAGTAGAGTCACGCCTGTAGGTAGCAGTAGTCATCTGGGTTTTGTCGTCGAGGAAGATGATATAGTGTTGGATTTGCCGAAGTGACGGTGTTTGACAATCAGGAAAGCTTGTAGTTGGGTGATGTCATCGAAGATATGATATTCAGATTTGCCGATATGATGGCGTTTGGCGACGAGAAAGGCTTGTAACTAGGGGTTGCCGTGCAGGAAATGATATTCAGATTTGCCGTGGTGACGGCGTTTGACGACGAGGAAGGCTTGTAGATCGGAGGTATCGTCAAAGAGATGAAACTCTGTTGAATTTGATGTCGAGATGATATGCTGCTGGGTATACCGAGTTGATGGTGTTTGTTAATATTCTGGACCGGGGACTGAGACATCGCATCTCGTCTGGTCCTAACCGAAAATCCTTTTCATGAAGTTGGTTTGTGACTTCAGGTTGTTCACGTTGTGGCCGTTGTAGGTGTATAAGGTTGCAACGTCTGCTTGAGAACGAGGTTTATCGAAGTAAGGGAAATTTTGGTCCTTGAAACATGCTAGGCCCCTCATGTAATTTTGACAGAATGGTTGACTCTGTTATTGGAGTTGTTTATGATTGTGCGTTTCTGGGTCCATCTCGGGGTTACTTCGTTGTGTTCCATTCTCGAAGAGGTGTTTTTGTCATGCAATGGATGATTTATCAGTCGGTGTATCTGTTGTATTTTACGATTCTAGTCGGCAAGATCCTGATGAACACCTTGATTAGTTTGCCTATGCGTTCGTTGTTTTTACAGGTACATTATGTATGCGGTTAGGTTGAGGATAACGTCGGTTTTTATGCCGCAGTCGATGTAGCGTTGTAATATATGTCCATCGTCTTTACGAGGTAAGGGGTGTATGTTCCGAGCCCAAGCCTTAATTTGTTGGCCCATGAACCTTGCGTCCATCAGGGGGGAAAAAAAAACGATGTCGGCGCTTGTTTCGGAATTGTTCGTCTGAAATTTCTCCTTTATATGGACGTGGTCTGTTGCGAGACCTCCATCTGTTGGAATATGCTCTCGTCGAGAAGTTGCTTAGCGATTTTTAACAAACTTGATTTCAACCCTCCGATAATGTGCGAACTTGGATTTTGCGTGGATTGTGTATGCCTTGTTTAAATCGGCCATGAACCGACTGACGTCGTTACCCGGATGGAAACGTTTTACGTCGTGTCTAGCCTCACGTAAGGATTTTAGTCGCATGAGCAGTTCGTAGTCTGTTGAAGTCTGGGATGTTTGTGATACCGACGGTGGCAGAGGTGAGCACGATCAGCATTTTCTGAAGTTCTGTTTGAAGTTCATCTGGGATTCTAGCTTGTTCGCTTGTGGATTTTGGGACTGTTTTCAGTTTGGGAATGGTTAATCGTTGCTGTTTGCTTAATTGTAGCATTTTGTGCGAGTAAATGCGGTGTAGTCCATTTTCTTGTTCCGGTAGCACGCTTCTGACACCAGTTGTTATATTAAGTGTATGGTAGCAGTACAAAGAAGAAACAACGTTGGTAGAAGAAATAAACAATTGTATTAACGTAAAAATACAACAAATTGTAAATTAGTTTAAAATTTTCTCGTGGAAAGAAAGAGATCAGTAGAATCGTAAAAGTCGTTCGCAGAGACGTACGGTAGAAGAGGGAGGATGAGTTGTGACTTACAGCGCCGACGGCCTTTGGCAGGTTGCCTTTTGGAGATGGGAAGTCGCGTTCCGACGAGCGTTGTGAATCGTGGCTGTTGTGCCGTCTGACTTCCGAAGATGCGCCTTTTATGTACTTTTTTAGCCTCAGATCGGCTTCAATTATTTTATTTATTTAAGCTGGAGTGGATGCTATTGGGTAGAAATTATGGATTGTATTTTTCTTTAAACGTGCAAGTAAAACGGCAAGTAAACGGAAACTATGTGCGGAGCCGATGCGCAGTTGACGGGAATTTTTACTTCAGTCTCGAGTTTAGAAGTATTCACATCTGGTCAGTGGTGGAAATTTGTGTATCAGAAGAAGATCTGGTTTTCGGAAGATTATAACATATATACGAAAGAGAAGAACTCATTTGAGCGCTTTTAATTATTAAAAAATATTTTAACTGTATCCTTTATGTATCATGATTGTTATTTAAGAATCTCCATTCTTTGATTCTATGCAAGTCACTTTCAGTGTAGGACCCCAATCATCTGAGTGGAAAAGACAAATACTGACCAATTCCTTCGTTCATACGTTCGGCATGCCGTAGACATCAGGGGAATAATTCTGATGGATCATAAGCAATGAAAAGTGGATTGTTTACAACGCTGCAGAGTGAAAAATGGAGAGAACAAAAAGCCATTCTACCTGCAAAGAAGTTAATATAGAAAAGCATTATGTTCTCCTTCCGTAAAATCAAACAGTGAATACGGACAAAAAATAACGTTCCCAATTAGACCGATTAAAAAACAGCAATACATGAAAATCGTCTGGGTAATGATGTGCGGGTTGCAGAGTTCGAATTCCAGTTGAATTCCTTGCATTCATTTACGCACAAATACCTTTAGAAAAAGTATTAATTCGTCTCTTCCCTCCAGTTATGGGTTAAATAACAGGACAGATTGGGTTCTATAGCCTTGGTCGGCAACTAATGTACTGCAGAAAGTAATGGGAACCTACTTCAGGATAATCTTCTGCCCAGTCCGTTATGTCCTTTCGAGACATGATCGCCTAAAGCGTGTATCACGTATGGCACATAACAGACTGAATGACTAATCTGAAGGGTACCGTCTTCTATCAGGACAACGCCAGACCCCACGTTTCCTTGCCGAATTGGCAGAAAGGGGTAGTTTTGACTAAGTGAAACATCGAGTAACCCTATTTCGTCTGGACAAAGAATTAAAATCGTCAAGGAGTTAAGAGGAGTTTACTTTTGTTGAACTTTTATTCGGCTGTGCACAAAAAAATCCTCCAAACCTGAGTTGAGATGTGGCAAATCCTTGAGACGTATGTCTGTCGGTCAAACGAGACACCGAGCTGTGAATATGTATAGCAATGTCTAGAGCTGCAGTTTAAAGTTGTTTATTTACACCGACATGTAATAAAGACGTCATCGTAAGTTCATCATTTAAAGTAAACTTTGGGATATATATATATATATATATATATGTTTACATTTAAAATGTCCATTCATAAAGCTCTAATAATTCTGTACTCTAGCCATAGATTATTTATATATTTGAAGTGCATTATTATTAAGAACGACAGAGAAAATGTCCTTGTTAAAATGTTCAGTATTCATTAGAAAGTTCTAAGTTTTTTGCATGACGTTCTTTACTATTGATCAATCCATAGTGCAACTCACGTCCAGAACTGGTGGCCTATCTCAAATCTCGTTGTCCTATTATTGATTTAAGTAAATATAACATTTTTTCCTTTGGACTTGCTGTATTATTTTATGTTTTTACTGCAAAATAAACATTTTTCTACCGAATTAATTAAAAACGTAATTTAGGAAACTTGTCTAATTTGTTTCATTCATTTGCGCACAAATACCTTTGGGAAAATATATGAATTAATCTCTTTTTTCTGCAGCTATGGGTTGAAAGCAGAGCAGATTGGGTTCTGTAGCCTTGATTCACAACCAGTATACTGCAGAAAGAAATGACAACCTCCTGCGGGAAAATCTTCTGCCCAGTTAGCCAAGAATCGAAATAGGTCGCCCAAGTTTGTATTACGTCTGGTAATTAACTGGCTGGTCTTGCTACTTGGAGGTTTAAAATAAAATTTTTCATTTAAAGTTAGTTTTTGCAACATTTTTATTCATAAAAGCAAATCAACTTGCGTAATCAACATTTTTGTTTCTAACAAATGAAAAAACTACGTTGATTTTTTTACCACGCTTCTTATAGCGACATGTAATATTTTCATTGTATTTTTCTTATGTTTCTTATCACAACTAATGGAAAGCTAATTTTAATAATGTATAATTTTCAACAAACTTTTCTTCCGAAGACGTTTTTCCTTCGATTTTGTTTTTACACCGCGAAATTTATTTAAAAATGCTATTGTTTGTTACGTAAAGTTAATTTAATATTTTTTCTCTTTGGTAGAAGTTAAAGGTGGAGGAGGACGGAAAGAGGAAGAAAAAGTAGAGAAGAAGGTTGAAAAATGGGAGAATTGAAAGGAGGGAAAAGAAAGCGGAAAAAAGAGTGAGGATGATGGAAAGAAGAGGAATGGGTGGAGAAAAGAAAGGTTGAGGATGATGAAAAGGAGGAGGAAGATTATGAAAAATGGAAGAAAGGATAGAAAAAAGAAGGAGAAGTTTGAGAGGAGAGGAGGAGGAGAATGAAAAGAACGAAAGGGACAAAAAATATCGAAACGATAGACATTGATTGATTGTTTTGCTTTATCCTTGTAGTTTCTAATTAAAATAACTTCTTTTCAGGTTTCCTTTTGGTTTTTGAAAAAATACAACGAACAAAGAAACAACAAAAAAGGCTAACCCGTTGCTGTTCCTCGCTCTTCAGAGACAAGGACAAAATATATAAATATGTGAACAATATATATATATATATATATATATATATATATATATATATATATATATATTTTTAATTCAGATACTTCAATCCAAGGGAAAAAAGCAGGAAGGTAAATTCCAAAAAACCGGGTCCTAATTAATATTAAAAATTTTATTTTAATATTAAAAAAAAAAGAAAAAAAAGGAAGAGAGCTCCATGTAATAAAATATTACAGAGCAAATATATATTAAAAAAGGATTAATTCAAAGATGTTGAATGGGCATTTCGATATGAAGATCCCCACGGGGGACAATACATCACCTCAGCAACAGAAAAATCCAGTTTCTGAAAGGATTTTTCTGTTGCTGAGGTGATGTGTTGTCCCCCGTGGGGATCTTCATATCGAAATGCCCATTCAACATCTTTGAATTAATCCTTTTTTAATATATATATATATATATATATATATATATATATATATATATATATACTAGCAGTATAGCCCGGCGTTGCCCGGGTGTAATGAAAGCTTTAAAACTAATCCACGGTCCTGGATCTCAGACGCTTTGGACGTTGGCACGAAAGACTAAAAAGCAATAATTGTTTCCAGTTAAAGCGAAACCGTAGACTGAAAGAAAAATGAATGGATGTAAGTCAAATTTTGATTTCCTGGTATCGATTTATATATATATATATATTATCGATTTTCTGCACTATTGTAAGAACTGCAACTTTGAAACTTCTGAATACCGTTTCTTACGTCTTCGTCTATGAGTGTATCAAATTTGATTAAAATCGGACCACTCCTTCTATAACCCGATTTTTTCGATTATCGATTTTCGATATTTATCGGAGGTACCTCGACACAAAACCTAGCTAAGAACACTCGCATACGCTTATAGTACAACTGTGTAAATTTTCAAGAAAATCGGTTCAGCCGTTTCGGAGTCTATAGGTAACGGATACACAGACACACAGACACACACACACAGATAAAGTTCCATTTATAAATAAGTTTATATATATATATATATCGTAATTTTGTTATTACAATGGTTTATAAAAGCATTATATCACTATACAAAAATTTTCATGTTTCAGAGCAATACTGTTCTTCTTCAGGTGTTATGCTAAAATAAATGGTCAAATTATTTATTTTGAAAATAGAATAAATGAGAATTAGGTAACGATAGAGTTTTAAAATCTAGGTCGCGAAAGGAAGCAGGATGGCCTGGTGCCTAGACATGTCACTTTTTAATTTTGCCACGATAAGATACATAATGGGACCATAGATTTTTTTAAATTGGTAGACAATAATTTTTAACAACAATTTGAATTTTAGGCATTTTTATTAAAAATTAGATTTTTTTAGTACCTCATCAGTGAAGGGGCTGGAATGTTTAGGTTAGAATTAGGATTAAATAATTATTTAGGATTAAATAATTATTTAGGATTAAATAATCATTTAGGTATATTGTAGCAAGAAAATAATTAAGTATTGTGTGGGTAATTTTTTTAGTAAAATGATTTTTATTTTTTAAGTTATGTTGGACTATAAGTTATAAGTTAAAATTAATCACAATTAATTAAATTTTAAAGAAAAGTACTTTGTCTGAGTAAGGTACATAGTGGGACCACACAATACTTAAATAGGTAAACAATAATTTTTGACTGCAGGTTGGATTTCTTTTTAATACTTCATGAGTAGAGGGGCTGGAATATTTAGGTTAGAATTAGGATTAAATAATTATGGTATATATACCGTATATTGTAGTTAAGAAAACTAATTAAATATTTTAGTAAAATAATTTTAAAGTTATATTGGAGCATAAGTTAAATGAAATATTGTAATTTTTTAAATTTTAAAAAAGAATTATTTTGTCTGGGTAAGATACATTGTGGGACCATACATTATTTAAATAGGCAGACAACAATCTTCAACAGCAGGGTGGAAACCAGGGTTTTTAAAAAAATAGATTTTCTACTACCTCATCACTAAAGGTGGTGAAATGTATAGTTTAGAATAAAGTTTTATTAATTATGGTATAATAAAGTATATGATAGTTTAGAAAACTAATTAAGTATTGTGTGAGTCATTTATTTTGGTAAAATAATTTTTAATTTTTAATTTATATTGGAGCATAAATTACAAATAAACCATTGCAATTAATTAAATTTTAAAAAATTTGTTTTTAGATTTTGTACTATTTTATGAGTAAGCTTTCGGCTCACATGTGCTTAGAACCAAATTAATAAAAAATTATCCAAATGTTAGAGAATTTTTGTCTTTATTTTCACCTGAAATTAAAGCCAAAATACGATGCTTAGAACGGCTCATGATTAAACATAATAGACATTCACTGTCTCTTATATTTAACAGTATACGTTTAGAATAGAACTCGACAAAAATGTTTCCATTCTTATCCTGATAAATTTTCTCTTTCTCGAGTTCATTTTTTTATCTGTGGAGAGGTGGTGAGTACAAAATAAAAATAGATTTTTTTTCTTCACTATTTGCAAATTCGCGAGCCGGTGTGAAAATCTATTTTTGACCAATAGGAAAAAAAGATTGCCTCCGTGCTGAGAAAAAGATCAAGGAAAATTTCGCGAGCGAATGTGAAATCTTTATGAACCAATGAAAAGAGTGAGATTTACAGAAAACAACAAACTGAACTTTCAATGACCCGTATCATATATCTTCCCGCCCAAAAATGAGTGTACGTTTGGAGCCGACCATGTGACTGAGTTGGCTACATATTTTTTTCGGTTGGTCGGTCGGTCAGAGAGACGAGAGTGAGAGCAGAGAGGCCACAATGTAGCAAGAAATAGTCAAGCAGCCCCGGTCCCACATTCATACCCTCTGATATGTCCCGGGAAGGGATCATTCGAGGTCAGTCAGTTAAGTGCCATACGTGATACACGCCTGGGCGATCATGTCTCTAAAGAGACATGACTGACTGGGCAGAAGATTATCCCGCAGTAGGTTGCCATTGCTTTCTGCGGTAGACTGGTTGCCGACCAAGGCTACAGAACCCAATCTGCCCTGCTATTTAACCCATAACTGGAAGGAAGAGACGGATTAATACCTTTCCCAAGGGTATTAATGCGTGAGTGAATACAATGGATTCAACTGGAATTCGAACTCGGCTCCCCGGCTTCTCGTTCCGAGCCGATATCCACTGTACCACAAAAGTGATTAAGGCAAATGTAACCGAGTAGAACAATCTAGTACGTAGACGTAATGGGCGGTACTCATCGTATGCAGTATCCTGAGACGTAGGCGTAATCAATAGTCGTAGATCTCTTGACGTAGAACTCTAGTCGAAGATCTCTAGTAGTAGATCTCTGGATCTATAGACGTCCTCGTTTTAGTCTATATTTATGGCTGACACTAGCCAATCACATTCCAGTGAGAGGGAACCAAGGTGTATACATATTTATTACCTATTCATTACATCACTCTCTCTCTTTCTCGTGCTGTATTCTTTATCTCTCCCTCTTCCTTTTCAACTACTCTCTGCACACAAAAGAAAGAGAGAAACAAGACATTACTACTACTTTGTTGATAAACACAGCGTAAACATGAACTTTCTTTTTCAGTACAAATCACATTTCGCTTAAACAAACGGATTCTGAGTTCTATATTTATTTTTATACCAAAACAAGACATTACTACTACTTTGTTGACGCATCTAGCGATATGATGAATGTTCTTTTTTCTGTACAAATCACATTTCGCTAAAACAAATGAACTCTTAATTCTTTAAACTCTTTACTACACTACCCCTTAAAACATTTCATACATACAATTTGATGTTATGCTGTTCGATAAGTAAGTCTTCATTTATTTATATAAACCAGACAGTTTTTATTCTTCATCCATCTGATCTGGAGTAAATTGTGGGGAGTTTGGTTAAGTTTGGCACAAGGCTAATTTAATAAACATGATCGAGCTTCCTACTTTAGGTGTATCTCATAAATTTTACTTCTCACAGTCAATATTTTTTTTTTTTCGTTGAATAATATATTCCGTATCCTAGGCCCGTAAACTGTTAAGTTGCGCTCGTAACTTGTTGGGTAGTTGCAGTGCTAAGTTGACATAATTATTAGGCTACTCCAGTGTTTTAAAAAATGATGTATTTCATATTATTTTTTAGTATTTATTGCCAAGTGAATGATTATAAATAAAAATAGAATGGTCTTTTGTTAATACTGCACAATAACATGTGCATCAAATGAATTTATAAATATTCAATAATTACCTATATTGCAGTTTCATCAAAATAATCTCCTCTTGCCTTCACAACGGCTGCACACACTCTGGGCATTCTTTCCACAAGTTTCTTAAAATAATTCTCCGGCAACTCACTCCAGGTATCCTTTAGACACCTGACTAAATCCCAAACATTACTCGGCTGTTTCTTCTTACTTCTCCTGTCCAACTCATCACATGCAAGTTCAGCTGGTGAGGATCTGGTGACTGTGATGTCCAACACATAACTTTTACTTTTACTCTTACGCAGCCCCCTGCGCATCAGTGGCGTTATCGCCTTGCCTGGGGTGATATGATTAAAAAAAAAAAATACTCCAGCAGTTTTTTAAAATTTTAAATAATTTCGGCACAATTTAGAAGTATGTTTTGGGTCGTTATCCTGCTGGAGGATGAAATTTTGACCCACAATACGCAATCCAGATGGAATTGCATATCTCTGTAAGATTGAATAGTACTGTTCTTTCTTCATAGTCCCCTTTACTTCAACCAAGTCACCTGAACTCGTGCCCGCAAAACAGCCCCCAACCAACCAGGATCCACCACAATATTTCATTGATGTCTGTACACACACATCTTTCACTTGCTCCCCAACCCTCCTTCGCACGTACACCCACCTTTTACTCCAAAACATTTCGAACTTAGTCTAATCAGTCCACAAAACTTTTGACTATTGTTCTGGTGCCCAGTTTTTGTGCTCTCTTCCCCATGCTAATCTCTTCTTATTAGCTGGCTGAAGCAAAGGCTTCCTGGCTGCCACTGGTCCAAAAAACCATTCTATTTTCATTTAGAATTACCCACTTGGCAATAAATACTAAAAATAGTATGAAATACATCATTAAAAAAGAAAACTGGGGTTTCCTAATAATTATGACCGGTAGTGTATAACGATGAAAAGTAAAAAGGAAGAAAGAATGGAACGAGAAGTTTGCAAAGTAACAACTTTATTCAAAGGAAGTGGGATATTAAATTATCTTTTCAGTAAAGAACAGTTATGTAGAAATGGAGATAACAAGGCTGCAGTAGCCTGTTTCCTGCTTTTCCAAGATAACAATTCGTTGACTTCACTAAATCCTTTAGCAACATAGCTTGCTTTTTCATCTGTTGTGTTGTTGGCGTTTTCTTCATAGTATACACCTATCTTTCACATCGAGTACATTTTTAACCAAGGTTAAGGTTGATATTTTACAGTAAGGTTCACCCTGTACAAGGTCCGAGGGAAGTGGAGGCCACTGGAGGTAGAGGGTAACGTTAAGGGGTCGTTTATATCGATAAGAGGGGAAGATAATGGTTGACGCTAGACTTAATCAGGTTATGGTTGAAGTGATCTGGTTACATCTTCTTGGGAGTATGTTTCACAGGTTAGTAGTTCACGGGAAGAATCTGTTTGAGTGGAACTTGCTTTGATATAATACGTGGATTTGCTATTATGTCATGGCGGCACCTAGCCGTGAAGGTTAAACATGGAGGAACCAAGAAATGGAGTTCGTCCGAGTATTTTTCAATGGTAGTAGAGATAGAGCAGTGAGAGACTCGCCACATTCTGAAGGAATTATTTTCCATTAAGAATTTAAATTCTTCGTTTATTGCTTTTTTTCAATTCTTGTTATTCAGGGTAATTTTTATAGTTTCAGCGTAAGTTTGAGTGATATCTATTATTTTATGACGAGATTCCATATTAAGTAAAAAAGGGGAAAGTTGATGTGGATGTAAAGAAGAAGAAAGATTGAAAGAGAAAGAAAGGGCGAAGAAAAAGAATGGTTGGGGAGAATTAAAGAAAGACAGAAGAAAAGGAAAAAGAGAATGAGAGTGTGACAATGAAATAATTACTATAAGGAGCAGTCAAAGACTGCAAACCTCCGCCAAGGCAAAACCAACATCATCTTAACGATTAGCAAGAGATGAATATTAAAATGAGAGTAACTGCAAGAAACTCGACCGCTCTTTTTTTCTTCTGGATAATGAATATGAAATTTATATTATAAATAATAATATTTTCGTAGAAAAAATAGCGCGTTCGAAAAGTGTAATAACGTAAAGCAATCTAGGGGAGGTAATTCAGTATTTGGCATGTGAAATGTACGAAAAATATCATTAAAAAAAAGGAAAAATAACTCAGAAACTTTATCCCATACCGGATAGAACCCAAAACCTAATCAGTTCGTGCCAGTCATGAAGCCAGTCATCCCTGAAATTTTCACTCGAATCATTTCAACGGGTCTTAAAATACCTTGATCATGGACAGACAGTTAAACAAACAGACGAACGCGATCGAATATAATACGTTCGTATTAAGGCAGTGGTAATAAAAAATAAACCGGCAGAAAACTTCGACCGTAGCTAATCAATTACTGAACTTCCTTTTTTCTCTTCTTTCCTTCTGAATTTATTTCTTCTTCTTCTTCTTGAAGAAGGAACGATATCAAATGGTGAATTAATGAGCACCTTTACTCTTGTCTCAGATCAAGGCTTTGTTTCAGCCCAACCTGAATATTCTATACCCTACAAGCCTGGTGATGTGGGGGTGGTTGAATAAACAAAACAATCCTCTCCAATGTAACATTTCTCTCTCTCTCTCTTTCTATCTCTTTCTATCTCTCTCTCTCTCTCTGTGTGTGTGTGTGTGTGTGTGTGGAGATGAATGGTGAGATACAACGTCATGGAAGTTGAAAAATATTCACGTGAACCAAGTTTATGGGAAAAATTTATCAGAACATTGACTTCAATTCATTCATTTCCATGTTTTCCCCACTCATCTAACGCGGTTTTTCTCTCTATCTATCTATCTATCTATCTATCTATCTATCTATCTATCTATCTATCTATCTATCCTATCTATCCCTATCCTATTCTTCTATCTATCTATCTATCTATCTATCTATCTATCTATCTATCTATCCCAGCCTATTCGTATCTATCTATCTATCTATCTATCTATCTATCTATCTATCTATCTATCTATCTATCTATCGCCTATTCGTATCTATCTATCTATCTATTCATTATCTATCTATCTATCCCAGCCTATTCGTATCTATCTATCTATCTATCTATCTATCTATCTATCTATCTATCTATCTATCTATCTATCTATCTTTGAGTTTGTTCATTATCTATCTATCTATCTATCTTTGAGTTTGTTCATTATCTATCTATCTATCTATCTATCTATCTATCTATCTATCTATCTATCTATCTATCTATCCCAGCCTATCTATCTATCTATCTATCTATCTATCTATCTATCTATCTATCTATCTATCTATCTATCTATCTATCTATCTATGAGTTTGTTCATTATCTATCTATCTATCTATCTATCTATCTATCTAATCTTTGAGTTTGTTCATTATCTATCTATCTATCTATCTATCTATCTATCTATCTATCTATCCTTTTTTTTTTTCCATTTCTTTCTCAATGTTTCCATGTTTATACACACTTACATTTAAAATAAACATCTATTAATTTTATTACACGTAGCACACATACATATAAACAGGCATGGGTTTCTTAAATTTCAAATGATCATCTATTGCTTTATTACACGTGACAGGTATCTGGCCAATAAAATCAAACCTTAATTAACAATCCAATATCCAACAATCCAACAATCCATCTTTGTTGTCTTTAAAAAAATAATTTCTAAATCCCTGTCTTACAAAAACTCTCCGAAGATACTTAACAAAGTGTAACATGCTAGATTAAAGACACTTTCCTAACTGTTCTTTACTTATTCTACCACTAGCAATATAGCCCGGCGTTGCTCGGGTGTAATGAAAGCTTTAAAACTAATCCATGGTCCTGGAGCTCAGACTCTTTGGACGTTGACACGAAAGACTAAAACGCAATAGTTGTTTCCAATTAAAGCGAAACCGTAGACTGATAGAAAAATGAATGGATATAAGTCAAATTTTAATTTCCTGGTATCGATATCAAATAAGTTTTTTTCGCCGTAAACTGAATTTTGAAGGCTAAATAAGTCCTCTGAGTAAATGGTATCATGGCTGAGACTAAGAACTACAATTATACCTACTTAGAGCCAAACCCAAAGCAAAAACTAAAATAAAAGGGCTGAAAAAAATACAGACATACAGGCAGATAAACAGACACACACACAGTGCCTTTTATATATATTATCGATTTTCTGAACTATTGCAAGAACTGCAACCTTGAAACTTCTGAATACCGTTTCTTATGTCTTTGTCTATGAGTGTATCAAATTTGATTAAAATCGGACCACTCCTTCTATAACTCGATTTTTTCGATTATCGATTTTCGATATTTATGGGGGGGGTACCTCGACACAAAACCTAGCTAAGAACACTAGCAGACGCTTATAGTACAACTGTGTAAATTTTCAAGAAAATCGGTTCAGCCGTTTCGGAGTCTATAGGTAACGGACACACATACATACAGACACACACACACGCACACATACACACACAGAGACAAAGTTCCATTTATAAATAAGTTTAGATATGTGGGGAGTATAAAGAGAGAAATGATGGTTCTTCTTCTTCTTCTATGTGCCTTGTCCCTTCAGGACGTAGGCGATCATGGATCTCCACGTCTACATTGAAAAATAGAAAAATTCTTTTCTTCAAGCTGACTGACGAGTGATTCACTGAGAAACTATTATTTTGATTCTTGATATTCTAATAGTGAACTGGTCGCTGATTCAAGTAATATTGCAAATGGCGACGAAAGCTTAGGTTGTCTCGTGCGGTTGTCTGACGAAATGTTAGATTCATTAAACCGGTTTTCGTGTTGAAATAGACACCGGAATATGATTATAAGAAAAGCGATATATATATATATATATATATATATATATATATATATAGAGAGAGAGAGAGAGAGAGAGAGAGAGAGAGAAAGAGAGAGAAAGAGAGAGAGAATGACTGAGAAATAAAAATTAGATGGAAGGACTGGGATATAGAAATGAATAAAAAGAGAAATAAATACGAGAGAAAAATAGAGTTATTGGAAGAGAAAATGATAGCTAGAATGAAATAAATAAACAAACAAATATGCGGTAGACAATGACAGAGAGAAAGTCAGGTAAAGATGGGTATATAGAAAAAGTTAATTTACTTTCATTTAGGCCATCAACCAACTTTTGAGTTTGAGTTTTGTTTAACGGCATTGTTTAACCTCTGTGGGTTATTTAATGCTCACCTCCTCGGCAAAAGGTAAGATTTTAAGGTATTTTTTTTAATGTTCGGTTATAGTGAGAAGGTTGATTTAGTGAGATTTTGATTATTTTTTATTTTATTTTTTATTTTAAAAAGCTGAAGATGTTTTCTAGTTTTGTATTAAAAATGTATTGCTGGTAATATTTTTTTTCTTCAAAAATGTATTATGGCAATAATTTTTTGCCCTTCAAAAATGTATTGTTGATAGAATTTTCCCTTAAAAAATGTATACTTTTCTATAAAAGTCTATTTTTATACTTTCATAGTGTTTTGACCCAGTTAGTGGGGGCTAACTAGTTGCCCATAGCTGGGACCCAAACAGGTGCTACCACCCTGGGTCTGAGTGGACCTGGGAACAACAGCAATTAAAAGGTAGTTCCATGCTCCTCACAACCTCCCAATCAGTAGCCTAGCTGCCGGATGTAGTTCACTGTCATACCCAGGATCACGAACTTTTCTTCTGATTTCAAGTGAACAATATTATTGTAGTGAGTCCAAATGAAAATGAAATATAAAAATAAAATATATAAACAAAAATAAAATTAATCATTAACGCACTGTGTTTTCCTTTGAAACCTTTCTTTCTTTCTTTCTTTCTTTCTTTCTTTCTTTCTTAACTTATCTCAACCCTCGAGAAGACAACCCCCAAATAAAAAGAGGACGAAGAAAAAATGAATCCTGACATAAAAATACTTGGTTTACAGGAGCCGAGCCTATTTATTTGTGACTGAAAAATATTAAAAATCAACGGAGCCCCACGCATAATTTCCGTTATTAAAAAAAATGAAAACGAAAGGAATGGCAGAAAATAAGATAATTTTTGCCAATCAGAAAAATTGACACATAACGACTGTTTGATGTTCGCGCTAAATTCTCTAGTGTATCGAAAAGAATATAAGAACCTGTCACTTTTAGGCCAAAACAAAAGATAAGACGCGAAAAAGAGTTGAGACCAGAACGACATCAGGAGAAAACGTAACAAAGCCATGCGTGACTCATGACGAAGCAATCTCCTAGGGATGAGTCCATAGCTAGTTTGAACAGACTCACCACATAGACAAATACTGTGAAGACACAGAGCCTAGTAGCTTAAATATGTCAGGTTCTCTGTCAACTGTTAGTCCAATCCGTTCATCTGGTAGTGCTGAAAATCAAAACCTCAAAAGTCAAAACGGTCAAAAACTCGCAATCTATAGTAACCAAGATGAGCATGACGAGTTGAACAGAAAAAAAAATAAATAAAACTGGCACCTGAACAAGGCCGAGGGTAAAACGATCGAAACGTTGTATGCGTGAAAATCAAGATGAACATGCTGGTTCAAATAGCCAAGTATATAAGGCAGACGACTAATGAACACAGAAGAATACAACGGCTGAAACATTGTGATGGCGCCCTCTCTACACGAATTTACTCGGGCTAATAGATTAGCAACTAGGTCCCACTCTTTTACAGTCAAAACAGTCAAATGTAATCGTCATTAATACTCTATTAGTTTCTTTTCTTGTGCTTCCCACCTATGGAACTCCCTTCTGTATACTTGCCTCCTCGGTAGTTCCAATCTCTAATATTTTAAGTGCAACGGCATCTTTTGATTCCCATCTTTCTCTTATCCCTTCCCTGACACTCCCTGTGTCTTGTTCTTCTTTCTTTTTGCTCTCCTTTTATGTAACCCCCTGCGCACCAGTGTTTGATAAGATAGACATTTGAAGAAGGCTGCAGAGTACAACGGTCGAAACGTTGTGAGTAAGACTAATATGTGAATTCAAGGTCCTTTTTGTAGAAGTGTTTTTCATGTTGAACTGTTTAAAAAAGTAATGTATTTTTTGAAAGTAAAATCATGTTTTATCACGAAGTATCGTTTCGTGTCTGTAGATTATCGTAAGGCGACACAGGGTCAGTGTGTTCGCGCTAGATGACATAAAAATTAATGTTGTTTAGGCTAACAGACGCAATGTTGCTGGCAGACCAGAAACAATTTTTATCTGGCGTAAGTTTTGATTCTTAGAGAGATTTTAAACAAACCCAGAATCGTCCATTTACCCGTCTGGTGCCATGATGATAGCGCAGTAGGGGAGAGAGAGAGAGTGTGTGTGTGTGTGTGTGTGTGTGTGTGTGTGTGTGTGAGAGAGAGAGAGAGAGAGAGAGAGAGAGAGAGAGAGAGGGATGATTTAGGCGTGCTCCGTATTGATTTACATGTAAGAGGAAGATAAAGTTTTCGAGAAAAATAAAAAGAGGAATGTTAATCAAAACACAAAATAGACAACAAGGCAATGATATATCGAAAACCAACCGTGAATGGCGAAGAATCTGTCATCATAATTGATACGGGAGTCAAGATTTCCGGAAGATCCGATGAGTTGAGACGTCATATAGATAATAGAATGTGAAGTTACTACTATACATACGTGATGGCTGTCGACTTGTTAGACGAGGATCACCATCAATGATCAATGTTTTTCGTTCTCGTGAAAATGTCAGTGGCTCTTGAAACCAGCAAGCGACTTGCAATGCGTGTTGCAGAGGCGGCAAATCAAGTTGTTCTGTACAGAGCCTGGCCTGTTTTGCAAATTCTATTCAAGCTGTTTATGTATCTTTAAGTGATGAGTGATTGGTTGATATTTTTTTCACGGTTTATCAAACTTTTGTAGATTATTTAAAAACAAAACATGTTTTGAACCTTATGAATATTTTTTAATACTGTATCAATGATTTTTAGAGAATAGCTATTTTTTGCAGTTAGAACTCCTACTATTTAACCCATAGCTGAGGGAGGAGGTAGATTTATACTTTTCCAAAAGGTATTTGTTCGTAAGTGAATGTTTACGAACAGACTGGAATTCGTAACCGCTTTTCAAATTTCTTATTCCGAATCTCTATCCATGACGCTGTGATGGGTGATCCCTCCCAGAACAGTATTTGCAGGTATTTTGCCCCTCCTCCATGTTCACTTATTCGTAATTTCTCGTGTGGTTAACAAAGTGTTTTAACAGAAGACGGAAATCGGTAGGCGAATTGGCATGGCGAAGGACACGTTCCAGAAGCCGAGTGGAGTATTAAGAGACAGGAAAATCTCGCTAGAAACAAAGAAGAGACTACTGGATTGCTATGTGATGTCCGTTCTTCAATATGGCAGTGAATGCTGGACAATATCATCAAAGATGAAGAACAGACTTGAAGCAACTGAAATGTGGTTCTACAGAAGGATGCTGCGGATATCATGGATCGAGCACGTGAGCAATGATGAGGTTTTGGAAAGGATAGAAACGAAAAGGAAATTAATACTGATCATCAGGAAAAGACAGCTGAAGTTCCTGAGACATGCAACGAGGAAAGAGGGCTTGGAGAACCTGATACTAACAGGCCAGATAGAGGGGAAAAAAGAGACAAGGGAAAGCAGCGAATAACATATTTGAAGGGCCTGGATAACAGAACGGGGGTTGCGTGGTGTAACAGGAGAAAGCGTGCTAAGAGCAACCAGGGAGAGGGAGACGTGGAAAGTCATGATCACCTACATCCTGAAAAGACAAGGCACATAGAAGAGGAAAGTTAACGAAGGGCGTAATCGATCAAGTAAGTTTCAAAAGGGAAATCCATCTCGTTAGAGATTCTCTAAATTTCATATTTGCTCAGTTTCGTTAGTCAGTCACTTAAGTGTCATACGTGATACACGCTTGGGCGATCATGTCTCTTTTGAGACATGACTGACTGGGCAGAAGATTTTTCCGAAGTAGGTTGCCATTACTTTCTGCGGTTGACTGGTTGCTAACCAAGGCTTTAGAACCCAATCTATCCTGCTATTTAACCCATAGCTGGAAGGGGAAGCGACAGATTAATACCTTTCCTTAGAATATTTGCGCGTAAGTGAAGCAATGTATTCAAGTGGAGTTCAACAAATTCAATTCGCAGAAACGCCACTGATGTGCAGGGGGTTACATAAATGTAAAAAGATTAATTAGAAAAGAGTGAGGAGTACAAACTAGTTAGAAAGGAACAATAGAAAGCTGAGAAAGCTGAGAAAGCAGGTGCAATGACAGATACATGGGTGGAGAGAAAGTGAAGGTTATACAGGGGAGGGGAGAGAGCTAGAGTCCAGTGGTTAGTAGATGAGTATTGACTTTGCATTTAAATTTCTGGAGGTTGTAGCCGCCAGGAAAGCAAGAATACGGGAGTGAGTTCCACAGGCGGGAAGTGCGAGAGAGGAAGCTGCAGGAGTAGAATTGTCGTCTCCATTTGGCTAACCTGACTGTGAATGGGTGGGACCCAGTTGCCAGTCTGGTTGCACGGGTAAACACCTGTTGAGGAGGCATCAGTGACTTAAGCTCATCCGAGCAGAAGCCATGTGTGTGTGTGTGTGTGTGTGTGTGTGTGTGTGCGCGCGCGTTTCATATATTGTTCTGTCTCCCGTATGTATGTCCGTGTCGCACGTGTGCATACCTGAAGACCGCCAGATAAACGCTTTAAGGCAATTAAAATTCTAAAGACAAAATCCTGTTCATCAGCAGGTCTATAAGGGTTTTAAATGGATGTCATGAGCTACGCACGCGTACGAGACGGTCGCGTACACGAGAGGCAGAACAGGGAAACGAAGTTGCTAGCGTAGGGAATATATATAGCAGAATAAGAAAATATGGTTCCGGTGACAGCTAAGGGCTAAACAGGAAGTGGTCATAAACGGTGACTAAACTAAAATGAACCTTAACTATAGGTAACAGGAAGTGATCATAAACGGTGACTAATCTAAAATGAACCTTAACTAAAAAGGCTAACAGGATGTATTGTAGTCAAAAGTGGTAACTAATCTTAAAACGACGAAAAAATAAAACAATAGAGGTTTTGTACTTTTGTCACACAACACTCCCCGCGACAGTTAATCCAGACTTCGTGAGAAAGAGAAAGGATAGTTCTTAAACGGGTCTGAAAAGTTATTTAGAGCCGTCCTTTTTGAAGATCTTGACTTCTACCTTAGGTAAATTGCCACCTCCACTAGGAAAGATTTGTGCGAGCAAAGCTAGAGGTCATTCTCCTTTTCGTTAGATTGTTAGATGTTTCATGGTTTTGTTTCTCAGATGTCTACTTCTTGCCCATCTGAAGAGAAGAGAGGTGTGGCTTTCTTTCCCTCGCCTTTCTGTCTGTGCCAGGTACTGAACGTATCTCTAACGGTGTTTGAAGTGAACGCTTACTCCAAATTTCCCAACTGGAGTAAGAGACGTGCTGACTTTCTGTGAGTATGATGGAATTGTCAAGATCTGTGGAGACTGGGAAGAAAGGTCTAGCGTTACATGGAAACCACTTCTATCATTGAGATGGTAAGCACTTCATGTCTTAGTTTTGTAAAACTTTGATGAAGCATCGTACCTAGAATATTTTTAGCCACACCTATCAACCTTTCCTAAGCGCCACCCATATATGAGGCGAGAGGGAGATTGAATATTCAGGTGCAGCTTTGTTCCATCGGTGAAACACAGTAGAGTAATAATTAGCGGGTCGGATTGCGGAATCAAAGAGCCAAGTTCGAATTCAACTAGAGTTCACAACATTCATTTACGTGCTAATACTATTGGATAAATAATGAATCTATTCCTTATCCCCAACTATGGGTAAAATAACAGGAAAGACTGGGTCCTATAGACTTGAATGGCAACCAATCTAGAATTCAAAGTCGCATGTTGCTGAGTAGGTCATGCATCTTTAGGCAAAGTCTATAAAAAGGTAAATTAAAAAACAAATCCATCTCTGAGAAGAAGGACGGGTTAACCTTAACATCCCTGGTGAAAAAGTAATCAGAGTTGTGAAAGAGAGAGGAGACCACAGTGGCGCAAACATGCGCTAACTGAATAAAACGAATAAATATGTGTCGTTACTAGAAATTATTTTTCAACTCGTTGCAGGCGCCGGTGAAATTGCTCCAACGGTCTGAACGAATGTGTTTTGCTGGTCCGCGGATGAAGAATAAGCATTTGAGGGCTTTGATGAAACTTGAAGGGCCCAGTGATTTATTCTCTTCGCTGGAGACAGCCCTTATGTTCATTGTAAGTAAACATTACGGCTCGTCACTTGCTGGGGAACAGGGTGCCTCTTGGTCTTCCATGAGGAGACAGACCAGGCCAACATTGGTAAAGGGGGGCTAGGAACAGAAGTAATCTACTTGAAAGTCGGCCATCTTCTATATTTCAGTCGGCCACGAAGTCTCCAGCATGTGAAACAGTGGAAAATGATCCTGCTCATGCATCTTTTGCTGTCGATAATCCAGAATCCAGATGTACGGCTAGCTCTCTCGGTGAAAAAGCGTCCCGTGGTAACGTCTCCTCAATAAGGTTTCTATGCGGTACTTGCCAGGAATGATTATCGAATATTTTTTGTCATTCCAAAGTTCTGATCTCCTGAGACGGACACCATCTCACAGGAAGCTGTGTTCGTCGATAAATGCGCCAAGAGCGGACTGTCTGTAGTTATTTTTTTCGTCTTTCCCATGTTATAATCTCCTGATATGCCCACCATCTTGCAGGAGACTATGTTCGTCCCTAAATGTGTCCAGAGCCGTGAGCGGACTGCGTTTAGGTATTTCTACACGGTTTTTTCACGCAAAATTTATTGAGCATAAGCTTCTTTTTATACTGCCTGTGTAGAGTAAGTAGCCATGGTTAAATGTAAGTGACAGAACTGTCAAACAAGCATAATTGACAAAGTTTGCAATAAAGAATAACAATCAAAGAAAAGAATAGGACAAAAATATAAAGCAAGCAAACAATATATGCAAAGTAAATTAACACTAATAAGGCAAAACAGCAGTAATAAGGCAAAAAAGTTCACAAACTAAGACCTGGTGTTAATACACATGAGCGGATGTCTTTCTTTTCCTCTCTCCGCCCTGTGAGCATCAGATTCTCCAAGCTCTCCTTCCTCATTACGTGTCCCAGAAACTTCAGCTGACTCTTTCTGATGTAAAGTATAAGTTTCCTTTTCGTTTTTTTATCTCTCCGAAACCTCGTCGTTGCTCAAATGTTCAGTCCATGGTACCCTCAGCATCCTCCTGTAGAACCACATTTCGGTTACTTCAAGCCTCTCTT
Organism: Ascarosepion bandense; assembly: GCA_037127315.1. NCBI lineage: Eukaryota > Metazoa > Mollusca > Cephalopoda > Sepiida > Sepiidae > Ascarosepion > Ascarosepion bandense. The sequence goes on along the minus strand of JBBBDQ010000548.1, from coordinate 9,791,988 downwards.
TCATCTCTGACGAGATTGCCCAGATTGAAGAACAGGCATCACATAACTATCCAGTACTTTTTTCTTTGTTTCCAACAAAATTTTCCTGTCTCTCACTATTCGGCTCAGCATTTGAAATGTGTTTTTGGTCATCCCTCCAGGTCTCAGTGTCGCATTTTCCATCCCCTGTTAAGTCACTTCCCAGGTATTTAAATTTTTGTACCTGGTTGATGTTAGTATCTCCGACCTGTAATTGGCATTTGAACTCCTCTTTTAACCGATGACTATGCATTCAGTTTTCTCGTAGTTTATGTTTAGTTCTTTTTCCTCCCTTTCCTTGCTACCTTCTGTAAGAGGCTTTGTAGTTTCCTTTCCGTGTCTGCTATCAGCACAGTTTCATCTGCGTATCTTATATTGTTAAGATTGTGTCCGCCAACTATGTAAACTGTTAGCTGTATGCAATCATCCTTCTTGTGAATTGGCGCCACAGGATCTCAAACTGATGACAGAAACCAGATCAGTTAAAGACTTTCAACAGTAGCAACAACTAAAAGAGATATCACATGTAACTCGAAGAGAAGATAATGACGCAATCAAAATGTACGCACTATTTAAAAACAAAAGGTTAGAAAGGAAAATTCCGTCAATACTGGAAAGAGCAATAACAGCTACTGGATAAAACAATCTATTTCCCTAAAATATTGTCTGAAGATAAAGTTTTCTAAATATTAACCGAAAGTAGCGCTGGCCGCTCGGTCAATAAAAGCTGAATGTTTCCTTATAAGGAAAAAGCTCATATTTCTATTCAGTCAGTTAAGTGCTAAGCATGATAAACGTTTAAGCGATCATGTCTCGAAAGAGATAAGACTAAATGCAACGGGTTGCAATTACTTTATGTGTTAGACTAGCTGCCAACCAAAGGCTAATGAGCCCAATCTGTGCTGCTGTTTAACTCATAGCTGTAGGGAGAAGCGACGACAGATTTATACCTTACCAAAGGATATTTATGCGTAAGTTAATGCAACGAATTTGACTGGAATTTTAACTTCATTGCTATTGCCAGTAGTTTAGTCAGTTAAGTACCATACGTGATATACGCTTTGGGCGATCATGTCTCGAAAGAGACAAGACTGACTGGGCAGAAGATTATCCCGCAGTAGGTTGCAATTGTTTCTGTGGTAGACTGGTTGTCAGCCAAGGCTATAGAACCCAATTTGTCCTATTACTTAACGCATAACTAGAGGGAAGAGACGGATTCCAAAAAGTATTTGTGCGTAAGTGAATGCAACGAATTCAACTGGAATTCGAACTCGGCTTCCCGATTTGTCGTTCCGAGTCGATAGTAAGAAAAAAATAGTAATTAATTTTTACTTCATGACCGGAACAAACGTTTTTTTGTGACGAAAATTAAAATTACATCTACAAACGCAGACCCACACGCGCATATATATATATATATATATATATATATATATATATATATATATATATATATATATTTACGCACACTCGCTTACACACAAGACATACAAAGGATCAAGTACGATCAAACACGCACACACATTTATTAAACCCAATTATAACCAACAAGCGTCTTTAAATTGGTAAAATTCTTACACCAGATCAGCGTAAGAGTGTGTCCATGTGTGTATTGCGTAGATAAATGGTCACCGCTTATCTCAAGAACACGATGGATTAAACACAACTGTGCTCCCTCTCACATAGCTCGCGTGGCCCGGAAGTGATTGTCCAAGAGTTTTTATGATTACGTCAACACCCTTTCTCCCAAACAGCTGGTGATCTGGTCCTCTTGATTCGAATTTCTTTGAGGCGTCATCAATATAGTGGCCAATTGCAGCCCCCATCAGACCAATGACACATTGCAGGGCGCTATCGTGGACGTGATGAACAACATGGACGTGAGCCAGATGCTTCGGGTGTGCAGTCACTAACGAGGCTCCATCGAGGCTGTGGGCGTTGAGCTGTAAAATAACCCTTTCTCAAAATTTAACAGGTACACAGATTTTCCTGAAAATATGGTAAGATACAGATATCCTATTGTTATATTACGATTTGTTTTTAATTATCTGGCGCAATTTTATATATACATATATATATATATATATACCTAGTGAGCCAGACGAACCTATCTAGGTTTCACCTAAACGAATCGTCAGGGAAAACAGGCTAACAAGAAACAAACGATATGTATAAAGGAAATTCGATAAACCCACGTGTGTTGGGTGAATTATTTAGACATCACGCTAAATCTTTTGAATGGATCCCCATACATGAAAGAAAGCCAAAATCTGCAATATGTAAACATTAAATCTAATTATTTATTCCGCTCTACCTAAGTATTGGGCGCTTTTTGTTAGTTGATTACTGGTATCGGGGTTTTTAATTTTCTCCAAATTGGGCATACAACAATAACTAAGTTTTACGTTATTTTTGTTAAATATTTTATACAACTTATTGTCTTTACCGAAATTTTGCTCTAATAAATTGAAAAATATTCTACCGATTTTGGTTTTTACTGCTAAATTAAACGGGGGATTAAACCATAAAGTGTTCCTACCTCTATTCTATCGTTTGTTTCTCTTAGTGTCCGTAAATACTAATTTATCTCGATGACCACTTTTAATGAGTGCATCTTGGTACACTTTTTTATGATTATTGACGATATCTTTAGTAGACGAATTGCTTGATAGTCTATAAGAAATGCTTTTAGCAATAGCCCGCCTGTGTGTGGGGTGATTAGATTTAGTGTTAACATATTGCAGATTTTAACAACCACGGGTTATACCGTGATGATGGATTAATCATAGTCGATAACAGTAACCCCACCAAAATGGGACAATATACGCAAAAAACTATTGGTTTTTCAAAAAGTACGGTTTTGATTTAGATGTTGACATCAATTTAAAAGCGGTGAATTATTTAGACATCACGCTAAATCTTTTGAATGGATCCCCATACATGAAAGAAAGCCAAAATCTGCAATATGTAAACATTAAATCTGATCACCCCGCACACATTACGTGGGGTATTGCTGAAGGTATTTCTTATAGATTATCAAACAAACTCGTCTAGTAAAGGTATCTTCAGTAATCATAAAAAAGTGTACCAAGATGAACTAATTAAAAGTGGTCGTAGTAATAAATTAGTATTTACGGACACTAAGAGAAACAAACGAAAGAATAGAGGTAGGAACACTTTATGGTTTAATCCCCCGTTCAATTTAGCGGAAAAAACCAAAAGCAGAAAAATATTTTTCAATTTATTAGAGCAAAATTTCGGTAAAGACAATAAGTTGTATAAAATATTTAACAAAAATAACGTAAAACTTAGTTATTATTGTATGACTAATTTGGAGAAAATTATTAGTGGATGAAACAAGAAAAAAGTTAGGAATGATACACGTATTGGCATAAGTGGTTGTAATTGTAGGATGAAGAATAATTGTCCCTTGCAGGGTAAATGCAAGCAAGATTGCATTGTCTATCGTGTTAAAATTTATAAAAACGTTGAAGACACTGAACCCAAAATATACTTAGGTGCTACCCAAGATATTTTAAAAAAAAAAAAAAAAAAAAAAGAAATTACAATCATACTAATAGCTTTAATAATGAAAAGTATAAACATAGCACCACCCTATCCACTTATGTGTGGTCCATTAAACAAGAGCTTAATATTGACCTTATTTTGAAATGGGAAGTATTAAAGAGATGTGCTAAATATAAAGCTGGCCAGAAATTTTGTAGGTTGTGTGTAGAGGAAAAACTTGCTATAGCTTCATATAAACATACCAATAATTTATTGAATTCCAAAACAAAATAAATGTAGGCATAGAAAGCCTTGGCTTTTGGATTAAGTTTGCTTATGGTGGGTTTGTATCATTTTTGGTTTTCGTTTTTTGCTTTCGTCTTTGCAATCACTAATCTTTTTAAAAATTTAATATATATGAAATTTGTTTTCTTAATAAAGTTCTCCCCTATTTGTGTCTGGTGTCTTCTTTTTTGGTCACGTGGGTTTATTGAATTTCCTTTATACATGTCATTTGTTTCTTTTCTTGTTAGCCAGCTTTCCCCGACGATTCGTTTGGGTGAAACCTGGGTAGGTCTGTCTGGCTCACTAGGTATATTTTACTTATTCCGCTTTACTTAAGTATTGAGCGCTTTTTTGTTAGTTGATTACTCGTGTCGGGGTTTTTTCTTTGCGCTCCGTGCTGACTCGGCTCGAACCCTTTCGACTGATGTTCATGTACTTAGCTCTCTTTTTTTAAAACCGTTTTTTCCCTATTTCGTAGATCCGTGGAAGATTCTTCGACACGAGTATAGTTATAATCTCATTTATATATATATATATATATATATATATATATATATTTCAGTATTAAATAACTCTTCGAAGTTGATATGGAACTAAAAAAAAATCAAACAACCAACATGAAAGAACTGTATCATGAGTCTGCTCAGTTAAGTGACAAATTTCCAACATCAACCATATATATATATATATATATATATATATATATATAAAGTACCTAGTGAGCCAGACAGAAAGCTTTCCCTGATGATCCGTTTAGGTGAAACCTGGGTAGGTCTGTCTGGCTCACTAGGTATATTTTACTTATTCCGCTTTACTTAAGTAGTGAGCGCTTTTTTTGTTAGTTGATTACTCGTGTCGGGGTTTTTTCTTTGCGCTCCGTGCTGACTCGGCTCGAACCCTTTCGACTGATGTTCATGTACTTAGTTCTTTCTTTTTTAAAATCGTTTTTTCCCTTCTTCGTAGATCCGTGCAAGTATAGTTATTATCTCATATAGTTAATGTAAATAAAAATTTGTCAATTAACTTATTATTGTTAAATTTAGCATCCATAAGGAGAAGAACTGTCCCGTTATTCTCTTCGATGGGGACAGCCCTTGTATTCATGCAAGTAAATATAACTGTGGTAATGTCTCCCCAATATATATATATATATATATATATATTAGAAGTAGTACAGACTAATGGGTTGGCAGGCCACTGTTTGTAGTGATTTATTTTATTTACTTTATAGTGCTGCCTGACAAGATGCTAGTAAGATAGTACCGAAATACAACGGCTCCTGTCTTGCCGTAAACTATGTTTTTATTATAAACTTATAATATAAATATTACCATATATAAATTTATAATGATGGGCTGTGATACAGCGAAACGGGCTTGTATGTGGATGACTAATATATATATATATATATATATATATATATATATATATTTATTTATTATAAATTTTAACCAGAATCGTAAATATGTGCATTTAAAATGTATTTACGCACCCTATCCCCCAAAAGTTCAAACGCAAATATTTGCGTTTAAAAATATTTGCATTTCAGCTTTTTTTTGGGTGGGGGAGCGGGAGACAATTCCAATTTTTCCAATTATTGAATTTTAATAAAACTTTTATGTAAAAGAGATTATATATATATAGCCAACCTTCCCTGAAGATCCGTTAGGTGAAACCTTGGTAGGTTCGTTGGCTCTTTAGGTTAGCTATTTATTTTGTTTGCTCTACTTGTGCGTATTGAGCGCTTTTTTGTTTTATTGTTACTCGTCTCGGGTTTTTTTCTTTGGGTTACGTACTTTGACTGATGTTCAAGTGCTTAGCTCGTTCTTTTTTTATTAACAATTTTTTCCTTCCGCGTATGTACTCGGAGGGTTTTTCGAAACGAGTGTAGCGATAAATTTACATTCATATATATATATATATATATATATATATATATATACACAGGGTTATTAAAAAAGAAAGACGAGATTTCGAAAATGTAATAAGAACAAATGCTAAGAGATCGACACACATTCAACGCATAACTGGATAGGAAAAAGTTCAAAGGTTATTATTTTAAGGTTCTTCTTCTTGTGCCGTGTCCCTTCAAGACGTTAGCGATCATGGACTTCCACTTGTCGCTCTAAATAACACATCACTCAATAAATCCCGGGCTTAACTAATAAAACAACTTTTAGGCAAAATTCAAATTTATTCCTCAACATAGTCTCCTTCTAGGGTGATACATTGATTCCAACGCTTCTCTAACAATTCGATGCCTTTTTGTAGAACGATTTGTCTTTAGTCTCAAAATATGCCTCAGTTTTCGATATCACTTCTTCAATGGAGCCAAATCTCTTTCCCTGCAACATTCTTTTGAGCTCTGCAAACAGCCAGTAGTCACTGGGGACTAGATCTGGAGAATAGGGTGGATGTGGAAGCAATTCAAAGTGCAATTCATGTAGTTTTGTCATCGTTGCGATCGACTTGTGACACGGTGCGTTGTCTTGGTAAAATATCACTATTTTCTTTTTCATTTGTGGCCGTTTTTTAGCATTTTTTCTCTTCAAACGTGCCAATAATTCTATATAACATTCTCTATTGATGGTTCTTCCTTTCTCAAGGTAATCGATGAACAAAATACGTTGCGCATCCTAAAATACAGAGGCCAAAACCTTGTCTGCTAATATTTGCGTCTTTGGTCGCTTTGAACGGCTTTCACTTGTTGCTGTCCACTTAGCTGACTGTCGACTTGACTCCGGAGTGACATGGCGGATCCCTGTTTCATCCATTGTCATATAATTACACAAAAATCCCTTTTTTTGCGTTGAAACAGTTGCAAACAACATTCTGAATCGCCGACTCGTTGTTGTTTTTGATCGACTGTGAGCAAACGCGGCACCCACTTTGAACACAGCTTTCTCATTGACAAATATTTATTCAAATTGGTGAATACACTGCCTTCTGATATTTTCAACTTCTCTGCTATCTCAAGTCAAAAAAATTATTAACATTTGTTTACGACGGAAGCGTCCGAATAATACTTATCAAGCCATTGCTTTGATTGAACTGTATTTTTCCCATCGGAAAGCAATGCTTTATGAACACACGAAAGTCAAATGTTTGCATTGTTTTGAAAATTTGCAACAGTCAGTCATTTAGTCAGTTAAGTGCCATACGTGAAACACGCTTAGGCGATCATGTCCCGAAAGAGACATGACTGACTGGGCAGAGAATTATCCCGCAGTAGGTTGCCATTGCTTTCTGCGGTAGATTGGTTGCCAGCCAAGGCTATAGAACCCAATTTGTCCTGTTATTTAACCCATAACTGGAAGGAAGAGACGGATTAATACCTTTCCCAAGGGTATTTGCGCGTAAGTGAATACAATGGATTCAACTGGAATTCGAACTCGGCTCCCCGATTTCTCGTTCCGAGCCGATATCCACTGCACCACAACGCACATCCGTTAAATAACTGTAATTTGTAAACTAATAATCTGATTGGGCAAATTTTGTCACGTGCCATTTGAAGGTTAGAACGTCATAAAAATCACATGTTTTTTTTTATTCGTGGCGCCATCTGTATGTCAGGCCCGGAACTTATTGAGTGGTGCGTTATATTTAAGAACTGCTTCAATTATACATATTTGAAGCAGTCGATATATATATATATATATATATATATATATATATATATATATACATACATCCAACAGGAATAGGCATGTTTTCTTTAAAAGATTTCTTGGTTATTCAGGCTGGTAGATATAAATAAATATACTGTTTAATTATACAAAAAAAAAAAAAATAACAACAAAGAAACAAACCATAAAACAGAAAACAAAAACCAGAATATCTTCTCAAACATGAGTATACATTAAAAATAATATTTAAACAAATAAACTACAGATATCTCGAAGTTAATCCATTTCATAACGGCTTTGTTTAACTATGAGTCTTTCGTGGTCGAGCGGTCAAGACACGTCAGAATATTTTTTTATAATCGTTTCAATCCCTGCAAGTCACTGAGTCTCAGGTTGTTACAATGAGAGGAGACGGATGACAGAAAAGATAACAGTGTAGGTGATGTTGTAGAAAGGATAAATAAAATAAAATAAAACAAAATAAAATAAAATGAAAATAAAAATAAAAATTAAAAATAAAAAGTAAAATTTAGAATTAAAATTAAAATTAAAAATAAAATGTAGGGAGCAAAAATGAGAGATCATTTATAATTGTTAAAATAATATTGCGCCGAAAATAAATAAATAAATAAAGAAATAAAGAAAGAAAGAAAGGGGTAAGCGTAGAGGAATATATATCAATCTGGGTCTAAGAATTTAAGTAAATAATTTTTTTCTGTGACAGCATGTGGTCATTAAATCATTTTTTTTTTATTAAGCAAATTAGGATCATAGATATAGTTTTTTTCTGTGACAGCATGTGGTCATTAAATCACTTTTTTTTTTATTAAGCAAATTAGGATCATAGATATAGTTTAAGATGACAATTTTTTCTAAAAGGCATAGATTACATTTATCTCCCTATCCATTGTAATGTTTGGATTTAGCTACGATATTTCAGATAATCATGGGGTTCTAGCTGGAGTTTTTGAATTTCCAACAATGTATGGATAAAGCAGTACTTTTGCTGTATTTATTGTTGTTTAAAAACAACATGCGGTTGTTAAATCTTATCTTCCACCTGTTAGAAGTGCTTCCAAAGTAAAATTTAACATCATTATCATCCGAATGAATTCGAGTTCTACAAACAATAATTTCGGACATAAATCTTTTTTACCATTCACCCACACTAAAAATATCTTCAACAAAACAATGTTAAAGTCAGTTATAGTTGCGTTAAAAACATAGATAAATATATTTCACAACATAATGCTATGATATCAAATAGATATTTGGCCCATATAAACAACATCCGTCACCCAATAGCAAAAGTAATTCTTCTAAAAATAATTGTAATTGCCGAAAAAATAAAACCTGTCCACTGAATGGCCAATGTATGTCCGAAAGTTGCCAGTCTAGTAGCTCAAGTAAATTTGCGTAGGAGGCGGGGGACCAAGGAGATAAGCTTATATGAGCAGAATCCGTGAAAGTATTTGTAGAAGAGACAGAGGGAAGACACATCACGTAGGTGCGAGAGAGACTGGAATCGGACCGCCAGGTCAGGATCGACTACATTGCAGATTCTCCTTTGGATTTTGTCGAGAACCCCAAGGGGAACAGCAGGGGCGCCCCACCAGAATGACAGCAGTATTTAATGCACAGGCGGATGGTAGATTTGTAAATGTGCATGATGGATTCAGAAGCGAAGAACTTCCTGGCCCGAAAAAGGGACTCGGCATTCTTAACAGTAGATTTAGCTGTTGTTTCAATGTAGTCGTTCCACATAAGGCCAGCTGTGCGAGTGAGACCGTGGAGGCGTAGTGTATTGCTCTCAGGAAGTCTAGCGTGATCCATGATGGCGGGTAGGAAAGATTGTCTATGGTTGTGAAAGGATAGCTGCATTAAAGTTTACAAACCATTTTTTACCTCAGTTTTCTACTGATTCAGTCAGTTAAGTGCCATACGTGAAACACGCTTGGGTGATCATGTCTCGAAGTGACATGACTGACTGGGCAAAAGATTATCCCACAGTAGGTTGCCATTGCTTTCTGTGGTAGATTGGTTGCCAGCCAAGGCTATAGAACCCAGTCTGTCCTGTTATTTAACCCATAACTAGAAGGAAGAGATGGATTAATACCTTTCCCAAGGGTATTTGCGCGTAAGTGAATGTAACGAATTCAACTGGAACTGGAGGTCCTTTTCAAGAGTAACAGCAAGGTTTGTTTTGTCAGCATCAGCAGAAATGGAAATAATGTTTATTTAGGCAGAGTAGAAGACTGAATGCTTGGTCATCAACAAAAAAGAGGAGCCGAAATTGCCAACTGCAGGTCGAGAATACTAAAATCAAGAAATTTAAATACCAGAGGATGGAAAGTGCGTCATTGAGATCCGAAGGCGTATTTGGAGCGTCAGAGACGCATTCCAAAAGCTAAGCAAAGAAACAGAAACAGAAATAATGAATTTTTACGTAATATCTGTCATACTACATGGCAGTGAATACTGGACATTCTCCTCAAAGATGTAAAAGAGACTCGAAGCACCAGAAATGTGATTCTATCGAAGGATGCTGAGGATATCATGAGTCAAACATGTGAGGCTGCGGAAACAAAAAGAAGCTTATACTTAACATCAGGAATCAGTTAAAATTTCTGAGACACATAATTTGGAAGGGAGGCTAGGATAATATGATACTCACAGGGTGAAAAGGGAAAAAAAGGGGATAGAGGAAAGCAGCGCGTGACATACTTGATGGGCTTGAGCAAATGGATGGCAGAAGAGGGTTTGGGGGAAATAGCAAGACAAACCTAAGACAGAAAGATGTGGAGGGCCATGATCACCTATGTCCTGAAGGGACACGGCACATAAAAGAAGAAGAAGCCTGTGAGACCACTGGTCGACAACATTCGTAGTCATACTTAAAAGATGCCCAAAAAATCAAAAATCAAAATTAAAGAAATACGGAACACCAGCAGAGCAATAATGAAGTCATTGATATTTATATTTAAAAATAAATAATCAGAATTAATTCCTTTTCCAACATACATACTAAAATAATCTAATAGTTGCAAAAAGAAAAAAAATATTGAAGTTCTTTTAAAAAGGTGCACATTCGAAAATAGCACTAAACTTTACATTTTTCGATTCTAACATTATTTAATTAAAAAAAAATCTTGCGAACAGTTACGAGATACATTTTAAAATCGCACCAAAAAATGAAAAGGAATTTTTTAAAAAAATCTTAATTTTATTTTATTTTTTTTTCTATTCAGTCTGGAAGAAAAAATAATATTTTATTAAATTATACAAACAGAAACTGTAAGAAAAAAAAATTGTTTTTATTGGATTATTTTTGGTAAGATTCGGGACGAATTTTCCGCATTTTCACACTTGATATTGCATAACTTTTCCTCATGAAATAACATTTTCAGCTATTTTCTTAATAATATAACTAAAAACTTTTGATGATCCCTCCACTAGAAACTACTCAAGAGATATTGAAAAGGTGGTAGTGAGACCCCCCCCCCCCCCCATATTTCCTCACAGTTTTCTGAGTGTGCACTCAGTTGTAGTTTATGTTTAGTCTTTTCTTCCTGCTTTCCTTTCCTACCTTCTGTAAAAGCTTTAATTTTTCCTCCTGAATATTTGGGCCACTTAAAATAAAATCATTATTTACGTACTGAATGCATCCTGTTTTAAACTTTCTTAGAACAAAGAAATTGTTGATCGGTGAGACAATCTCACTTCTGGATACTGCGTCGGATATGTATCTGAATTTCAAGGTGTCTTTTTTTTTTTTGTTGTTGTTGTTTTTGTACAGGAAGTGCCATAAACTTGTGTTAATAAAAAAAAAATTTTCTCACTCTGAAACGTAAAAATAGATTTTGTGAACAATAAAATTCAGGTTTTCCCCATAAAGTTAATTTTATCCAGATAGGAAAACGATTATTTTCTTCGTTATCAAACAATTTCTTCGTTATTACACGAACACTATATGCGAAAAGTAGGCAAGGAGAAAAACACAGAAAGGAATTGAGAAAAAATGAAGAAAATAAAAGACAGGGTGTATCTGTGTGTGTGTGTGTGTGTGTGTGTGTGTGTGTGTGTGAGAGAGAGAGAGAGAGAGAGAGAGAGTTTAGGAGAATGACTTAGAAAAACAAAGACAGAAAGAGTGATTGATTGTTTTTACATGTCAGCCATTGTTGAGTTATTAAAAAGAAAAAGGTAAAGAAAAGAGACAAAAAAGATTTAAGGAGGAGAAAATAATAAAACGTAAGTAAGAGGGAGAGAGAGAGAGAGAGAGAGAGAGAGAGAGAGAGAGAGAACGGAAAAAGAGAAGATGTAAGTTCAGTTTTTTCAATAGCGAAACAATTAACTTCTTAGTTTAGCCTGGCACAAGGTCATATATTTATGAGTTTTAACTGTATATCACTATCACTATCAATGGTTATATATATATATAATGTTCGTAGATCCGCGCATAAAAAGGACTTACTTACAACTCGTTTGTATATATATATATATATATATATAACCGCTGCTAAGAAGGTCGGTTCACTGTGTAGGACCAGGAAGTTTTTCCCGTCGGAATCCATCCTGAATGTATATAAATCTACCATCCGCCCGTGTATTGAATACTGCTACCACATCTGGTCGGGTGCCCCTGCTATTCTCTTCGGGGGTCTTGACAAAATACAACGGAGAATCCCGACTTGGAGGCTCAGATGCAGTCACTTTCTCACTGGTGTAATGTGGCTTCCCTATATCTCTTCTACAAATACTTTCACGGCTTCTGTTCCGATGAACTAAGCTCACCGGTGCCCTCTATGTATGAATTTACTCAAGCTACTAGACTAGCAACTAGGTCCTACCCTTTTACAGTGAAACTAATAAAATGTAACCGCAACTTCTACTCATTTTTTTCTCGCAGTTCCCGCCTGTTGAATTCCTTTCCGTATACTTGCTTCCCCGACAGCTACAATCTCCAAGAATTTAAATGTAAGGTCAATAGTCATCTCCTATTTCACTGACTCGCATCCTTTCTCTCATGCTATTTTCTCCGTCCACTCCACTCTCATCACATCGGTATTCTTATCCTTCTCTTACCTACTTCCTGACACCCTCTTTAACCCGTCCCTCTTTCTCATCACTTTCCTCCTATGTAACCACTTGCGCACCAGTGATGATAAGGCTGCTTTGCTTGGGGTGAAATTATTATATATATATATTTTTTTTTTTTTAATCATTTCACCCCGAGCAAGGCAGAAACGCCACTGATGTGCAGGGGGTTACATAAATGTAAAGAGATTAATTACAAAAGAGTGAGGAGTACAAGCTAGTTAGAAAGGAACAATAGAAAGCTGAGAAAGCAGGTGCAATGACAGGTACATGGGCGGAGAGAAAGGGAAGGTTATACAGGGGAGGGGAGAGAGCTAGAGGCCAGTGGTTAGTAGGTGAGTATTAACTTTGCTTTTAAATTTCTGGAGGTCGTAGCCGTCAGGAAAGCAAGAATACGGGAGTGAGTTCCACAGGCGGGAAGTGCGAGAGAGGAAGCTGCAGGAGTAGAATTGTCGTCTGCGTTTGGCTAACCTGACTGTGAATGGGTGGGACCCAGTTGCCAGTCTGGTTGCACGGGTAAACACCTGTTGAGGAGGCATCAGTGACTTAAGCTCATCCGAGCAGAAGCCATGAAAGTATTTATAGAAGAGACAGAGGGAGGCCACATATCAGTAAAAAAATGCAGAATAGGATTGCTAATTAATCTAGGAGGATCCTGATAATATCGTTTAAATTATAAAACTGATCTAATAAAGAACTAAATGTAGAGTTAATTTACAGAGCAGATATTCATTTATGTATCCTTAAATTCAGATCACATTTAGTGGGGATAGCTATTTCAACATGTCAGTTCGAGACATGCATTGTCAACCGCAGTCAACCAAAGAATGGAGAAAAATTCTTGTACTAGAAGCAAGGGTACTAGAATTCTTCTCCATTCTTTGGCTGACTGGAGTTGATAATGCATGTCTCGAACTGACATGTTGAAATAGCTATCCCCACTAAATGTGACCTGAATTCACACATATATATATATATATATATATATATATATATATATATATATGCGCGGATGACTACGCTCTCACAGCCTGATTGAGCACTCTGGAAGAATGGTAGACTTTGAAAAACAGTAGCTGGAGAGAAAGAAGGCATCGAAAGGCAAGATGTCGACTGAGAAAGATAAATAGAGAGAACGCAAAGAAATAGAGAAAGAGAGAGAGAGATGGAGAGGAGGACAGCGAATGATAAGATGTGGCATAAAAAGTGATAAAAAAGAAGGCAAAGTAATTGAGAAAGGAAAACAGAGAGATAGAACAGAAAAGAGTGAGAGAAAGGAAAGAAAAGGCAAAAAAGCCTGAGAGAAATAGAGAGGCGAGGGGCTGGGTGGTAAAACGAAGCGCCAAAAAATGAATAAAAAGAGATGTCACTGAAGAAAAGAGAAAGAGTGAAAAAAAAACAGAGAAAGAGAGAGAACAATAGGCAGAGAGAGATAGAAGAAAGTTAAGAATCAGTAGGCGACAGCAAAGGAAGAGAGAGAGAGAGAAGGTAAAGCAAGAGGAGAGAAAGAAAGAAGAGAAGGTCAATAGAAAGAGAGAGAGAGAAAGGAAAGATAAACAGAGAAGGAGGGAAAAGAAGGTCAAGAGAGAGAAGGCAAAGATAGATGCGAGAGACTAAAAGAAGGTCAAGAGAAAAGGAGAGATAGAATGGAAAGAAAAGAGAGAGAAAGAAAAAAGGTATGGCCGAAAGAAAGAGAGAGAAGGCAAAAATAGAAAAGAGAAAGAGAAAAAGGCTGCGAAAAAGAAAGAGAGAAGGCAAAGATAGAAAAAGAGAAAAAGAAGGTCGAGAGAAAGAGAAATAGAAAGCAAGAAAAGACAAAAGAAAGAAAAAAGAAGGTCGAGAGAGAGAGAAGTCAAAGGAAGAAGAGAGAAAGAGAAAAAAGAAGGTTGAGAGAGAGAAAAGAAAGGGAGAAAGAGAAAAAGAAAGCCGCGAGAGAGAAGTGAAATATAGAAAAAAAGAAAGAGAAAAAAAGAATGCCGAGAGAAAAAGAAAAAAAAGACAAAGATAGAAGAGAGAAAGAAAAAAGAAATACGATCGTGAGAGAGAGAGAGAGAGAGAGAGAAGACAAAGAAAGAAGAGAAAATAGAAAGTTGAGAGAAAGAGATAGAGAGGATAGTCAAATATAGAAGTGAGAAAGAGAAAAATGATCAAATAGAAAAAGAGAGAAGGCAAAGATAGAAAAGAGAGAAAGAAAAGAAATTCGTGAAGAAAAAAGAGAGAAGGTAAAGATAGAAAGAAGAAAGAGACAAAAGAAGGTCAAGAGAAAGAAAGAAGAGAAAGGTAAAAGAGAGAAAGAGAAAAAGAAGGTCGCGAGAAAGAGAGCGAAAGAAGGGAAAGATGGAAAAGAGAAAGAGAAAAAAGAATGTCGAGAGAAAGAGAGAGAGAGAGAAAGAGGATTCAAAGTTAAAAGAAAGAAAGAGAAAAAGTAAGGTCGTGAGAAAGAGAGCGAGAAGACAAAAATAGAAGCGATAAAGAGGAAAAAGAGGTCGAAAGAACGAGAGAAAAGAGAGAGAGAGAGAGATAGAGATAGAGAGAGAGAGAGAGAGAGAGAGAGAGAGAGAGAGAAAAGTGTTTGTTTTTTTTTATTGCTTGTTGAGTTTATTTTATTTTTATATTTTTCTTAACTTGCGCTTGGATTTGACTGCATTCACCCCGAATTCCAACCGAAGGCCGTACACCCCCCCCCCAAAACACCACCACAAGGAGGAGAAAAATGTGAGGGTTGGACTGATGACCCTACCTTACACAAATCTGACACTTATATATATATATATATTTTTTTCTTTTTAAACCATCTCACCTACGCAAAAAATTTATAGTAACAAAACAAACAAGAATGTTTCTCTTTCTGCGCGCACACACACACACACACACACGCGCGCGCGCGCGCACATGCCAATTTTGTTTTACATAAGTATGTACACGGTAAAAAGAAGAAAGAAAGCAAAGAAACCCATTCTATAAATTGGACTCGTTCTATCTTGCTATTCAATACATCTTCACGAACTTCAAACAAGAAGAAGCGTAATTTCAAGGGGGAAAAGAGCGAAAAGCAGTTATTGTGATTTACTCAGCAACCTTTTTATTTTACATACCCCAGAAGCAATAAGTAACACAGTTTTAAGACAAAAACAGAGAGAGAGAGAGAAAATCCCTACCTTCTAATTGCATCGCGTGTTCGACACTTACTGTATTCGTAGCGAGACAAGCACGAAAACCAACTTGTCGTATGCTTATGAACGGACATTAGTGACAAACAGGTTTTTTTGCAATAAAAAAAGAAAAAAGACAAACTTAAGATGAAATGATTGTATTCACGGATTTGATAAGATCTATTTAAAAAAAAGTTTTGTAGTTCGTGTTAATTTTTTTTTTTATACAAAGGACGTCATAAAACATTTTTCTTTCCTTCGTGGCAGCCATGAATCGAAATCTTTCATTGTTTCTCTTTCTCGGAGCCGCTACTTTCTGTTTCCAGACCATCAGCGCAGTCGGCATCGGAGTCTTGGAGATTCCTCTCAGTAAGTAAAGTTTTCTCTTATTAACAGTGTCGGATTAACCTAGTAACAAACAACAGCACCTTCCACACACACTTTCGCTATGCTTTCAAAAGAGTCTACCCGATCTTATGGATGATTAATTATTTTCCCACAGACGAAACGTCGCATGACTCTCGCTACTCTATCGCTATTTCCATGACAGGTATTCCGACAAACTACATTCCCTGGTCCCTCCAGTCCCGAGCTTTGGAACGGGGACCCATCCATACTACGTACACGAAGTTGAATCCTCGTCATTCTCCTCGTGTTTCGTTAGTAAAAATTTCCACTTGAACAGCTTTCTTCCAATAATTACTACTTTGTGGAACAGACTCCCAGCAGTATATATTTCCAGTCACTAACATGTTAACCACTTCAAGACTAGGGTTAACCGTTATCTTAACTTTATAACCGCATAATTTAAATTCAATGTTTTTTTTTTACGCTCAAACACCATACAGTAACCTACTAAATAGAGTAACTCTTGGGCCTCGTATTGAGTGGATATTAGGATAAAAAATACTGTTTGGCGAAAACTGGCGTCTTACGATTTGATAATGTCAATCGTTGTGATTCATAATTCTTATACTTTTATTGTCCTTTAATAGTAGTTTTTCTCATATTCTTTAACACTCAATGAACCTTTGCGCCTTAGTGGCTTTATTGCCTTGCATGTGGTGAAATTATTTAAAAATATTAATTTAATAAAAATAAAACAAAATAACAACATTGATTTAAAATTTACAATTTCTTGGGGTGAATTAATATTTGCGACAAGTAACTATACATCATTTGGGGTGGAATTCACAAAAAAGATCCCCCGAGGAGTCACCAAAAGAGGAAAAAAGCCTCATTTTAGCATCTGGTCAAATGTACGCGTGATACTCATACTTTAAACTTGGCCTTGTGTCACATTCAATGCCGGATTAACCTAGTATCAAAAGTAGTAAATGCTGTGGACAACGCATTTTTGAGGTCCCTACATTAAATACTTTCATACTGTCTGGTGAAAAAACGGCATCTTACGGTCCGGCAATGTTATTGGTTTTGCATGTCTGGAGAGTTGTATCTTCACTTATTCATCATTTCAGGTAACATCATATCAAAGCCATTACAAATACTCTTATTCGAATCATTCAAATTCCAGTTGAATTCATTGCATTCACTTACGCGCAAATACCCTTGGGAAAGGTATTAATCCATCTCTTCCTTCCAGTTATGGGTTAAATAACAGGACAGATTGAGTTCTATAGCCTTGGCTGGCAACCAATCTACAGCAGAAAGCAATGGCAACCTACTGCGGGATAATCTTCTGCCCAGTCAGTCATGTCTCTTTCGAGACATGATCGCCTAAGCGTGTTTCACGTATGGCACTTAACTGACTGACTGATCTCATATTTTGGGTTCGGGGTTATTTATTGTTAGAAGTTAAATATTTATCTGATTTTATAAGCTCTATCATTATGCTAGTAACGTTTTTTTTTTTTTTTTTTTTTTTTTTTTTTTTGATGCGTCATGGTGTAATCGGCTCTGAATGAAAAATCGGAGAGCCGAGTTCCAATTCGAGTAGAGTTCGTGATATATACTTACGCGCAAATACTCTTGGGAAAGGTATGGGACCTATCTCTTCTCCTTCCAGATATGGGTTGAATAACAGGACAGATTGGGTTCTGTAGGCTTGTTTGACAACCAGTCTACCGCAGAAAAAATGGCAACCTATTGCCTGAAAATATTCTGCCTAATCAGTCAAGGATCGTAAGGGACATGATCATCCAAGCGCTGTATCGCGTATCACATTGTTAATGTTTACCTGTCGAAAGAGATTCAGCTTTAATTATTCATCATTTTCAAGTAACATAGTATCGAGATTGATAAATGTACTCAAATATCTCATTAGAATCATTTGCTTCGTATTTTTCTGAGGTTTATCATGTTGATAGAAGTTAAATGTTTACCTTGTGGTACAGTGCATATCGGCTCGGAACGAGAAACCGGGGAGCCGAGTTCGAATTCCAGTTGAATCCATTGTATTCACTTACGCGCAAATACCCTTGTTAAAGGTATTAATCCATCTCTTCCTTCCAGTTATGGGTTAAATAGCAGGACAGATTGGGTTCTATAGCCTTGGTCGGCAACTAGTCTACCACAGAAAGCAATGGCAACCTACTGTGGGATAATCTTCTGGCCAGTCAGTCATGTCTCTTTCGAGACATGATCGCCCAAGCGTGTATCACGTATGGCTCTTTACTGACTAACTGACTGACTTTATAAGCTCTCTCACTATGCTAGTAATTTACAATTAATGATTTCATATTTATAAGCCTTTTTAAATGTAGCGCTCTTTTATAATATATGCTACCAGTCCTGCACAGAGACAGGTCTTTTCTTTTTATAAATTCATTTTGTATCATTCAACCAACTTAAAAATGAACTCTAAAAATGCACTCACCCAGAAAAGAGACGATACAGAATTTTCAATACATAACAAAATAAAATGTTTAAGTTCTCTACATTTATTATTACAAACAAGACTTTTTTATCCTTTTTTTTTTCATGCTTGTTCAAAAGAACTTCTCTCAAAGTTGGTGGGCTTGGTTATGTTTAGCACAAGGCCATTCACAAGCATAAACAACACATATCTACATTACGATTTGACAATGTTAATGTTTACCTGTCAAAGGAGATTCAGCCTTAATTATTCATTTTTTCAAGTAACATTATATCGTGATTGATATATCTGTTTTTTTATCCTGTTGATAGTACTTAAATATTTACCCGCTTTATAAACTCTATTACTGCACTAGCAAATAATTTATGATTTAATAATAATATTTAATATAATATTTATCTATAATTTAATATTCATGTATTTATTTATATTTTATTTTCTCACCGGCGTGACGTGGCTTCATTCTGTCTTTTCTACAAATATTTTCATGGCAATTGTTCTGATGAGGTCTTTTTTCCATGGTCCCCCGTTCACGCGAATTTAAGGTTGCTACTAGATTGATATCTAGGTCCCACCCTTTTGCCGTTGAAATAGCTAAATGCTCTTCTACTCTAACAGTTTTTTTCTCGTACTTCCCGCATGAGGAACTCCCTTCCTTTTACTTGCTTCTCTGATAGCTAATATCTGCAAAGATTTGAATGCAACATCAATTGTCATCGTCAATTTTCTTGAATCCCGTTCAGTTATATTTTTTCCTTAAGTCTTTTCTCTTACCCTCTGAGGACTAGTGACGGTCTCGCCTTGCTTGGGGTGAAATGATTAAAAAAAAATCAATGCCACTTTTCTTTTTTAGCGTGTTGAAATCATCACAGTACTGTTAATTAAATTGTTTTTAAAATAGTGGCAATATTTTGTATATTAAATAATGAAATTAAAAATTATTGCATTAAGTTACGTACCCTAGTAAAATCAATTGTACTTTGTACTCCTTACCTGCAGTGTCGTATTCAGCCTGTAAATAAGATTTTAAGCCTACAGCCTCAAAATCTTGGGTCCTCCAGCCGAGGTGTATAATATTTTTGACACTGTCATAGGTCTTTTTTTACACATGCTGTCATAATGCATTGTAGAATCTAAATAACCCTTCAATAATTTTAAATACTCATCGTAATCCTTGACTTTATTCAAATTGTTTAATTTAACTCTCTTCCATTTTCTTCTACTCATGAGTATTGGGGATTTGGAGGGGACTCACAGGTGGAATAGTCTAGGGCCTCTCTTCATCTTAATCCAGCCCTAAAAAGAAACTGACATTGAGTATCGGATTTTCTTAGCAGGCTGAAGCCTAGGGTTTCAAAATCTAGAGGACCTCCAGCTGAGGTGTATAATATTGACACTGTCATAGGTCTTTTTTTTTAAATAAACTGTCATAATGCATTGTAGAATCTAAAAAATCCTTCAGTAATTTTAAACAAATTACTGAAGGATTTTTTAGATTCTACAATGCGTTATGACAGCATAATCCGTCGTAATCCTTGACTTGATTCAAATTGTTTAATTTAACACTCTCTCATTTTCTTCTACTCATGAGTATGAGGGATTTGGATGGAACTCACAAGAAGAATAGTTTAGAGCCTCTCTTCATCTAAATCCAGCTGTCTTCTTATAATGGCAGTGAACGCGGAACAATCTCTCCTTTCTGCCTTGTACATAAAAACTTTCATAAACAAATCCAGAACTAATCAAATAAATTTATTCAGCAATTTTCATTTTAATGCCACCTGCAGAAATGTGTGACAAGTCATACAATTTCTTACCTATTTTAAATGCATGAATATGAAATGAGTGATTAATATATTAAACAACAGAAGCTACTCATTTTTTTATAAGCTTAACAGGCTGAAGCCAAGCGTTTCAAAATCTACGGAGCCTCCAAACAAGGTGTATAATACATTTTTGATACTGTCATAAGCTTTTCATATACATGCTGTCATAATGCATTGTAGAATCTAAATTACCATTCGGGTATCTCGGCGTAGTGTAATGGTTAACAAGCTAGAATCTATTACAGCTGAGTAGTGAGTTTATTTTTTTAAAAGTTAGTCTTAACTACCCAACAGATAACGTCTGCAAGACTAAAAGGAAACTATTTAAGTATCCAGTAGACGGAAAGTTGGAAAATCATCTTTGACTTGCTGTAACTTCTCAAAGACAAACCTTTTTTCTGACTTTGTTGGAGAACTTCCATGACCCTTTTAGTCGAGACGCAGAGAAAGAGGAGGAAATAGAACGCTAGGTAATATTTGCATTTCTTCTTCTTCTATGTGCTCTGTCCCTTCAGAACGTAGACGATCATGGTGCTCCACGTCTCCCTATCCTTTGTGGCTCTTAGTATGTTTGCTCCTGTTGCTTCTGGCAACCCCCGTTCCGTCATCCACCTGATCAGGCCATGCAAATATGTTATCCGTTGCCTTCCTCTGTCTCTCTTTCCTTCTATCTGGCCAGTCAGTATCAGGTTCTCCAAGCTCTCCTTCCTCATTGCGTGTCCCAGGAACTTCAGTTGTCTCTTCCTGATGCTCAGTATTAATTTCCTTTTTGTTGCCATTCTTTCCAACACCTCATCGTTGCTTGCATGCTCAGTCCACGATATCCGCAGCATCCTTCTGTAGAACCATATTTCCGCTGCTTCCAGTTTTGTCCTCATTTTCGATGACATTGTCCAGCATTCAATGCCGTATTGAAGAACTGACATCACGTAACAATCCAGCACCCTTTCTTTGTTTCTATTGTAATTTTCCTGTGTGTTAGTACTTTACTCAGCTTCTGGAACGCGTCCTTTGCCATACCAATTCGCCTTCGGATCTTTGTGTTGCACTTTCCATCTCCTGTCAGAACACTTCATAGGTATTTAAATTTTTGTACTTGCTTTATTCTGGTATCCCCCACCTGTATTTGGCATTTTGGGTTGCACCTTTTGCTGATGACCATGCATTCAGTTTTCTTAAAGTTTATTTGTAGTCCTTTTTTGTCACTCTCCACCGCTACCTTCTGTAGGAGGTCTTGTAGTTTCCTTTCCGTGTAAATAAATAAATAAAAATACAGTTTTATAGAAAAATTAAACATTCATCTATGGAAATAGAAAATAATAATCTGAAATCGAAACAAAAAAAATGTATATGAATGAAACGCAATTTTTAAGCAGGTACAGAAATTTAAATACCTGGGAAGTGTTCTAACAGAAGAACGGAAAGTGCGACACTGTGATCCGAAGGCGAATTGGCATAGCGAAAGAAGCATTCCAGAAGTTGAGTAAAGTATTAAGAAACAGAACAATTTCACTAGAAACAATGAGGAGAGTACTGGATTGCTAGGTTATGTCGGTTCTTCAATATGACAGTGAATGCTGGACAACATCTTCGAAGATGAAGGAAAAACAGCTGAAATGTGGTTCTACAGAAGGATGCTGCGGATATCATGGACCGAACATGTGAGCAATGATGAGGTTTTGGAAAGGATGGCGACGAAAAGGAAATTATTACTGAGCATCAGGAAGAGATAGCTAAAGTTCCTGGGACATGCAATGAGGAAGGAGGGCTTGGAGAACCTGTTAATAACTGGCCAGATACAGGGAAAAAAGACAGAGGAAAGCAGCAGGACCTGATCAGGTGGATGACGGAACGAGGGTTGCGTGGTGCAACAGGAGAAAGCGTGCTAAAAGCCACCAGGGACAGGGAAATGTGGAAAGCCATGATTGCCTACGTCCTGAAAGGACATGGCGCATAAAAGAAGAAGAAGAAAGTGAGTTAATTCCTCACTGGGTACACCATACATTCGGACTTGTGCCACATCTAAGCGACGCTTAGAAAATTAACTAAATTACTCTTCAGTAATTTTAAACAACCATTATCGTCGATTTTATTCAAATTGTTTAATTTAACACTCTTTTATTTTCATCTACTCGTGAGAATGGAAGATTTGAATGGGTCTCCTAAGTGGAATAACCCAAGACCTCTCTTCATCATTCTTACCTGTTTGCACTTGGCCCCAAGTCTATTTTAGTTGGTGTGACAGACGGACAGGCTAACGGAAATCACATAATTTTATATATAGATATTACGGATCATTAGAGTAATACGCTCAGGTAACACCTCCATAATTTCTGGGCATTACATTTCTAAACGACTTGATCAGATTGTTCCATTCTCTTAAATTAGAAATGACATTCAAAAATGAAAAGAATAATTTTAAAAGTACCGTCGACTTTGATTTATTTAACTTCAGTCACTTTCCAACAGCCGTAAGGTTGCCTCCCTGTGTCTTTTCTATAAATACTTTCATTGTAATTGTTCAGATAAGGTCTTCGCTATGAATAGTTGAATAGAAACATTGAAATAAAGTAAATTCATATTTGTGTAGCTACCTTTATTTTTTCGCTAAGAAAATAGCATACCATAATGAAAAAAGGCCACAAACTTAATAAAAACAAAGTTTTATCGTCAAAATATTCATGTTAATTGAAAGCTAAAGGATTAAATTTACTAATTCCGATACGCAAAACAGTCTGTCGTGTATTTCCAACAGAAATTATAATGATTTTTAGTCGATTATTGTTTGTTTTTCCAATATCGGTCATTTTGACAAATTTATAAACAAGAACTAATTTTCGGTTTAAAAATATTGCGAAAATAAAATATATATTTCTCAAAAGTTATTTGAGAAAAATTAACAAGCTTAAAGTTAAATTAATCAGATTTGAAACAAATATTACTTATATAACATAAAATGTTTTATACAAGCATTTATTAAACACGTGTTTTTTTTACATCTTGGTCGATATATTTACAGCATAACATTTTGACAGGTGAAGCAGAAATGACATAAATTGAAGCATTCTAAGTTAACACTTTATTTTTGCTTTTTAATTACGTAACACTTTCTGAAAGATTTTTTTTGTGTGTGTGTATTTTCATAACATTTAAATCTAGACCATTTGAAAATGTTGCTAAGTGTGCCGTGATATTTGCTTTTAAGTGTGCCGTTGCTTAAAAAAGTTAAGAAACACAGCAGTAGATCAATTGCGAATGTTTAGTGAGTTTGATACTCACTTGGTGCCCCATATTTTCGGCCTTGTGCCACATCTAACCTAAGGTTAGAATATGTTCACCTGCACGAGCAGGTGCTGAAAAGTTCTAGGCTTAACTCATACACCCACACTCACACACGTCAATCTAAGCAGATGCCGAATGAGGGATGCAGAGAATTTTAAATTTAATTATATATATATATATAATTTAGCCTATTTCATCTAGATTCTTTTTCTTTATCTGTCTGTATTTCTGAGATGAGGTATTGTAATTCATTATACTACATTATTCGGGCTGTTGTTCTCCTCTTTGTTGCCATTTTCACGACGTTTCAGCCATTGTACGCTCTAGCCTTCTTCAGGATCGATCTATATTTCTGAGATGAATTATTGAAATTGTTTACACTATTTACATTGTTCGGACTGTTGTCCTCATCTTTATTGCCATAACCATGACTTTTCGGCCGTTGTATACTCCGATTTTCTTCAGGTGATTAGAATTTCGAATTGAACTCTTTATTTCATTCACTCAGTTGCGTCAGGGGTAGCTGGAAAATATTCGAATTTAGAACCGGGCGTCCACGCTCGTGTTCCCCATTGTAAAACTGACCTTGTGTCACAACTCACTTTTGTGGGGGAGTGAGTAAACATTCCTTTATTTCGTTCACCGGGGTAGATATATTTTTTTTTGTTTCCATCACTTATGGCTTAGGGGTGAGCCCTTCCGACTGACACCAAATCGGTCGAGTTTCGATCCTGGCCAGAAGTAAGTGGTTATCTAGCCACGCTGATGAGCTGTGATACAGCGAAACAAGTTTGTATGTGGATAACTAATATATATATATATATATATATATATATATATATATATATATATATTGTTAAATATAAAAGACAATAAATGTCTATTATGTTCAATCCTGAGCTGTTCTAAACATCGTATTCTGGCTTTAATTTCAGATGAAAATAAAGACAAAAATTCTCCAACATTTGGATGATTTTTTATTAGGTTGGTTTTAAGCTTTCGGCTCACATGAGCCACCTTCAGAGAGGTTACAAGGACGTTAACATAAAACATCCACCATCAGCGACGATTTTATCTTGTGTTGGCATAAAAATCCGCTAAGCAACGATAATAATTACCAAAAATAGTAAACGCAGTTCGTAAATTTGTAATGTGGTTCTATGGCGTCACACCGCGTGAGAGCTCGAAATGATAACAGAACCATATATGTAAATGCAATGTAATGTGTTATGACCAGATTTAAACGTGATTTTATTAAGTGTGGGTTGTTTGGATTTAATGTAGATAGCCTCCAATACCTGAAGGTTCTTTTTACTATGTATATGAGTGAGGATTATTTTATTGTTGACTAAAAAGTGTTCAATACAAAAATAGAGCATAAATATATGGTAGTTATTATTATTATTATTATGTCACTTTTCATCATATTTCGATTTCTGCTTTGGTCTCACTACCAACCAAGTCTGCGGGGAGACCTAAGGCAGGTAGTGGCGTGTTGTTATGGCTCCATTTCATGTTTTTCTATCTTCCCTATCATCCCCAGCATTACATAGATAACGTTTTCCTTAGTGTGTGGGCTGTACTTAATAAGACAATTTTTTGTATATCTCTTAAGCTGGGGTTTCCAGGGATTCTTTCAATGTGTTGTTTTGTTCCATTTTTTATCATTCCAAGTGCACCTACTATCACTGGCACAACTCTTGTTTTCAATTTCCACATTTTTTCTATTTCAATTTCCAGGTCTTTATATTTTGACAGTTTTTCAAATTCCTTGATTGCTATGTTACAATCCGCTGGACAAGCCATATCAATTAATAGACAAGTTTTCTCCTTCTGGTTTTTAACAATAATGTCTGGCCTGTTTGCTTCAATTTTTCTGTCTGTGTAGATGGTGTAATCCCATAGAATGGTTACATCTTCTATTTCTGTAACCGGTGCTGGATGATGTTCATACCAGTGTTTGTTTACAGTTTTTCCATAATGTTTGCACATTGCCCAATGTAAATATTGCCCAACTCTATCGTGGCGATTTTTATATTCGTTTGGGGCAAGCACAGAACAGCCTGAGATTAGGTGGTCTATTGTTTCTTGGTGTTTATCACAAAACCTGCATTTTGGATCCATATTATTATGCATAATATTTGCCTGAAAGTTTCTCGTGAAAAGACTTTGGTCTTGTGCTGCAAGTATAAATCCTTCAGTTTCAGACTTTAATCCAGATGCACGTAACCATCGATGAGTATTAACTTTGTCAACATTGGATTTATTGGCACGTACTGGATATTGGCCATGCAGAGGTTTGTCCTGCCAGCGCTGTTTCATCTTTTCAAGAGCTTTATCTTTGGCTTTCATTTTCATATTTTTTGCCGCAGTAGTTGGTTCTTGGCTACTGTTTTGCTTTTCTACAGAATCTACTAACTGTAAATCTTGTTTGTATTTATTATTATTATTATTATTATTATTATTATTATTATTATTAATTTTATTATTATAGCATACTATAACTCAATAGCTATAAAGTTTCGGTGTTAACACACCTCATCAGACATTAAAGTCTGGTTAATTTATTTTGAAATATATAGTGCGATGATAAGTTTGTGCATTCATTTTTGAACCGACTGAGGATCGCTTCATTGCGTGAAATTTTTAGTTGAGGCAAAATAGTGCTTCTTGGATTGTTCTGAGTTTTTTTTCTTACTCCAGCTTAATGAATTTCCTAATCTGGATTATGTAGCACTACTCTGGGTGTGTTGTTTATACGTTATTTTGTTTTGATTTTTTTTTCTCTTAGACGTGGTTGGCACATTTGTTTTGTCTTCGTAAGTTCATAAAATCTATTTAAATTCTATCAGCAATAATGATTTCGTGAAGGTATTCTTATTTTTGCTACTTTGTATTCAGATACTGTTTACTTTGATATATCCGAGGTGGTATTTATCGGTCCGACCTACTTCCACGCTGTGTTTCAATGAGCGAACACCAGAATACTGATTCAAGAAAATAGAACAAGCCGAAAGGTTGTATCAGACGGACGCGCACACAGATTATACGCTAATTTATTACGATTTTAACAAAAGATTTCATAGATAAATAACACTGATCACTGAAACAATTTGAAATGGTGTCAAGACACCAAACATCTTTTTAGCTACTGTATTTGAGGGTACATAAGCTGCACTTTCTTTTATTAAAAATATCTTTTAAAATTCCCCTGCGTCTTATATGCTATATTTACTTATAAAATTCACGATCAGCCAGTCAATTTCCCTTACTTTCCCTTACTTTCTGCGTTAGACTGGTTGCCAACCAGTGCTACAGAACATAATCTATCCTGCTACTTAACCCATGGCTGGAGGGAGAATCGACGGATTCATACCTTTCCCATAGTTATTTTTGTGTATGTGAATGCAACGAATTCAACTGGAATTCGAACTCGCGATAGTCAGCCGAAATTACTTACCTGACAACTTTTATTAGCTTAGACTGTAGAGTAAGAGAAAAAGGAAATTAAAGCGTCAGTTGTAGATGCGAGGAGTACAGGCAGAATCATTACGACGAAAATGATAAGGAACAAGGCTAAAAGATTAGTAAATGAAAAGGGGTGGGGTTCGAAACTTTTATAGGAACAGAAGGATGAAACGGGAAGGTTTGTCAATGCGTTTTTCGTTTAATTAGAATCATGGCTTGTTTAACCAAAATCATCTAAACTTATTTATAAATGGAATTTTGTGTGTGTGTGTGTGTGTGTGTGTGTGTGTGTGTGTGTGTGTCCGTTACCTGATGAACCGATTTTCTTGAAAATTTACACAGTTGTACTATAAGGGTCTGCGAGAGTTATTAGCTAGATTTTGTGTCGAGGTACCCCCGATAAATACCGATAATCGAAAAAATCGGATTATAGAAAGTGTGCTCCGATTTTAATCAAATTTGCTACACACATAGACAAAAACATAAGAAACGGTATTTAGAAGTTTCAAGGTTGCAGTACTTACAATAATGCAGAAAATCGATAATATACATATATAAGGCAAGATGTTTGTGTGTGTGTGTGTCTGTTTATCTGCCTGTATGTCTGTGTTTCTTTCAGCCCTTTTATTTTAGTTTTTGCTTCGGGTTTGACTCTAAGTAGGTATAATTGTAGTTCTTAGTCTCAGCCATGATACCATTTACTCAGAGGACTTATTTATCCTACAAAATTCAGTTTACGATGAAAAAACTTATTTGATATCGATACCAGGAAATCAAAATTTGACTTACATCCATTCAGTTTTCTTTCAGTCTACGGTTTCGCTTTAACTGGAAATAACTATTGCTATTTTAGTCTTTTGTTCCAACGTCCAAAGAGTCTGAGTTCCAGGACCATGGATTAGTTTTAAAGCTTTCATTACACTCGACCAACGCCGGGCTATACTGCTAGTACCTCATAAATATAGCCTAGGCTGTACCATTTACTAAAAGTTTTACTACATTTACTAATTACTAATTATTTCTTGATTTGGTCTGCTGAAATTTGGGTGCGTCTTATACATCTGTGCGTCTTATATGCCAACAAATACGGTAATTTCAGGGCGCTGAATCTGAAAATGACTTTATTTTTTCTTGGTTAGCTACCGTTTTTGCTGTACAGAAACGCCTCATTTTCGCATTTTTTTTCATTTGTTTTCTGTATATATGATATTGACTGATGGCAATATTTCTTAAAGTGAAATCGTAGAAACCTTTCAATTTGTGTTTAAATCAACAAATATCAGGTCGGTGCAAAAGTTTTTGCCGATTTAAAATTTCATCTTGAAAATGAAAACCTTTCTGTTTTTGAAAATCTTCAATTGTTCTGATATCCTGATGGAATCGCTCTCCTTACTCATCACTCACGTCACCGCAATGATCAAGAAATTTATCGAGACAGTTATTCAAGTTAGTACTCATATTAACGTTAGTACGCATATTAACGTATTACTGATAAAATTTTATCAGTTAACTTGAATTTGGGCGATAAATTGGAAAAATTCGGAACCGAGTTCGAATTCCAGTTGAATTCCTTACATTCATTTACGCACAAATACCCTTGGGAAAGGTATTAATCCCTCTCTTTCCTCTAGTTATGGTTTTAATAACAGGGCAGATTGGGTTTTATACACTTCGCTGGCAAGCAGTCTACCGCAGAAAGTAATGGCAACCTACTGCGGGATAATCTTCTGCCCAGTCGGTCATGTCTCAAAAGAGACATGATCGCCCAAGCGTGTATCACGTATGGCACTTAACTAACTGAATCATATCATACTGGTTCAAATCCAGAATGATAAGATAAGCACCCGAAGATTGCTATAATGCATGAAATTCAGAGTTGTGCCTAAAATGTAGGATTGTGTGTGTGTGTGTGTGTGTGTGTGTGTGTGTGTGTGTGTGTGTGTGCGTGTGTGTGTGTTTGACAGAGTGGCTATAACATTCGCTTTCTGACCACGAAATCCGGACTAGAATCTCTCCATGCCGACCTGTCAAGAAGATGATTTCTTGATGTTATCAGTCTGGAGGAGTCGATCCCAGCGTGAGGCACCTTTGGAAAGTGCTTCGAAAGCCATACCACGGGTTGATCTAAGCCCTGGTTGTGAAATTGGGTAGACGAGACCCTTTGGGAGCCGTCGATTGGTGCTCTAATCAAGTAATCGTGACCGAGGGTTTGAGTGTATTGGCCTTGTTCAGACGAACAAGGCCGATACACTCAAATACGTTAACTAACGCGCTCTCTCCCAGAAACTGTTACTAGTTCTTTTCAATAGAGTTGCAGTATAAACCATTAAGAAGACACTAGTGGGCTCTGTGGGTGTTGATCAAACACAAATGTACCTGTGCAAGCGTCTGTAACGGGATTAGCTAGCCGCCCTCGAAAACGCGCATCGCTGCATATGGGTCGTCGGCCATATATATATTACGAAATTATACGAAACTAGCATTAGCTAACATATTTGTTTAACGTTCTTATTTTTTAATGGATACTCGTATTTGAGTGGAAAGTTTGTTTATTTTTCATATATATATATAATGAATGTTTATAATGTTTAATCATGAGCTGTCCTAAACATCGTATTTTGGCTTTAATTTCAGGTTGAAATAAAGACAAAAATTGTTCAACATTTGGATGCTTATTTTTTATGCTGGTTCTAAGCTTTCGGCTCAAATGAGCCATCTTCAGAGAGGTTACAGGGACGTTAATATAAAGACATCCTTCATCAAAGATGATATTATCTTGTGTTGTGTTATCGAACGATTAATAACGGCTCAGATTGTATCGAATGTAAACAAACTCAAACGGAGACAACACTACGGAATTATATGGAAATTTAACCCTCTATGGCCATTCGTATCATATTTGATACAGTATTTCCCTATAAGGAAACATTTGGTATTCATTGACTGAGCAGTCAGTACTGCTTTCATTTGAAATTTATAAAATATTTCTCTTAAAAAATTTTTCAGGAAAATATTTCTTTCAAGGCTTGTTTTCATACTGTATCAAATATGATACGAATGGCCCTAGAGGGTTAAGAACCTGGCATTTATTTGTTTAACAACATTATTATTTTTTAATGGATACTCGTATTTGAGTGGAAATTCTGTTTATTATATATATATATATATATATATATATATATATATTAGTTAAACAGTAATTTATAATTTCGACTATCCTTAATCGACTGGAAAATCACCTGGAAAATATCTATCTTCCGACAGGAATTGAACCTGTATACTACCAACAACGGGGATATGCCGTTTTATGATCAGACGTGTCTTACCAATCGACCCACGAAACATGAATCTGGAGAATGACTATATAAATATTAAATTGAATCTTGTCTACCCTCAAATCTTTCGTGGGTCAATTAATAAAACCCGTCTGAACTTAAAACGGTATCTCCTTGATGTTAGGAGTACGCAGGTTCGTTTCCTGCTGGAAGATAGATATTTTCCAGACGATTTCTCAAACGATTAAGGCCATCGAAAATTATAATGTACTAACTATATATATATTTTCTTTTCATTTTTAAACGAGTTATTTCGCTACCTTAGTTTCTACCATGAGTGGTGTCTTCAGGCGATTTTTAATAATGGTAAAAAACCAAGGTAGCGAAATAACTCGTTTAAAAATGAAAAATATTCAAAATTTCTACAATATAATTGTATAGAATACTTTATATATATATATATATGAAACTTTCCACTCAAATACGAGTTTCCAATAAAAAATAATGATGATGATAATATTAAACAAATATATATATGTGTGTGTGTGTATGTGTGCTATCGTTAGCCCTGTTTCACTTAGCAGATAATTAAATGCGAAATAGGTTATCACTAAGCGTTCGTATATATGCATATATTAATTGTCATTAGTAGCCAGTATGCTTCAAGCCGATGACTCAGTATGACAATTGTATAACTCTTATTTGCATTAAGTTCAGTTCTTTAGTTAGCAAGTCGTCAGTGTGAGGATAGGGGAGACAATCGCTTGTTTAGGTGGGAAAATATTTTCTGTCCAACGAAAGGTGAATGATTCCCCAAAAAGAAGAGATTTAACGAGCGAGTGAAAAAAATAAAAACAACAAACTAACAGGCACGCATATGAATTTTCTGACCTGCTCACCGACCAGAAAGATAAACAGATCTCGATATGTAAAGCAACAAGTTTATTCGTCTGAAGAGTTGGCTTTGGACTTGAAACACGTGTAGCGACACAAATACCATTAGGGACACTTAATATATTATACAAAAAACAAGTAATATTGATAATAATAATAACAATAAATCTACATTTTAAACAAAACGTTCACGGCTTATTGCACTTTTTCTTTTATACCAATTTCTCTCCTTGGAACAACCCCTCTTTCTGTTTTATATATATATATATATATATATATATATATATTAATTAAAAAAGGATTATTTCAATGATGTTGTATGATCATTTCGATATGAAAATCCCCACGGGGGATAACACATCACCTCAGCAACAGAAAAATCCTTTCCGAGTTTCGGAAAGGATTTTTCTGTTGCTGAGGTGATGTGTTATCCCCCGTGGGGATTTTCATATCGAAATGATCATACAACATCATTGAATTAATCCTTTTTTAATTTATATTTGCTCTGTAATATTTTATTACATGGAGCTCTCTTCCTGTATCATTTTTTAATATTAAAATAAAATTTTTAATATTAATTAGGATCGGGTCTTTGGAATTTACCTTCCTGCTTTTTCCGCTTGGATTAAAGTATCTGAATTAATATATATATATATATATATATATATCGCTCACTCTCTATACAGCCCCAATTTAGAATTACCAGATTTCTGCTTGTTCTCTTAATTGAAAAGAGCATCGAAAAGTCACAATTTTTTTTATCATTTTACCCCATGCAAGGCGACAATGTTTCGAAAGTGCAAGTGCGTACTGGGAGTGAAAGGGGACAATGAGAAGATATTTGAAAGACCCGCAAACCGAATCCTAAACAAGGATAAACCTCTACCCTATTCAAAAGATGAAGGAGTATAAACAGAGAGATAGACAAATCTATCTAGTATTCATGAAGATAAAGAAAAAAAAGGTAGAATATTTTGGAAAATGTATTTAAATGGCAGCTATACTGAAAAATCATTAATGTAGTTTTGAAGAGAACTAAATTTATTTTACTTTAATATAAGTTTCATCATTCGATTTTATCAAAAAATTGTTTTACAGGACTATGTGATTTTAATTTTAGATTAATCAGTCAGTTAAGTACCATACGTGATACACGCTTGGGTGATCATGTCCCGAAAGTGACATGACTGACTGGGCAGAAGATTTTCACGCATAAGTTACTATTACTTTCTGCAGTAGACTGGTTGTCAACAAGGCTATAGAACTAAATATCACCTGTTATTTGATCCATAGGGAGGGAAGAAACGGATTAATATCTTTCCCAAGGGTATCTGCGCGTAAGTGAACGTAACGAATTAAACTGGAATTCGAACTCGGCTATCCGATTTCTCACGCTGGTATCCACTGCAATACAACGCACATTTAGTATAATATTTGTTTTATATGATTTTAAAGAGCTGCAGAACAACATTGCTGACAGACCGCCGAAACAACTCAGGACTAAGACAATACAGGATCGAGACAACCCAGCACCAGAAAACATAACGTTTTTTTTTTATAACCGAATGAAAGTAATTTATTAAGCATTAAAACCTTAGTGATTATGTTTACTTTACTAAAAAAGTTTCTTTACGATTTACTTTCTTAAAAATAATTTTAGAAATGTTCACTAATTGAGGTGCTAATTATTAATAAATTACTTTTCTTCATTTGTTAAAAAATGTTCTTTTTTTATATGGTGCTGAAACAACTCAATACTGAGTTGTTTCAGTACTGAGTTTGTTTTTTTTTTCAGTCCCGAATTGTCCAGGTGCTCAATCGGCGGTGTTGAGTTGTCCCTTTTCCTATTGTAACGTACTTATCAATCAACTCGTGTCTATGTATCTTTTTGAGTTTTATGTTTTTAACTACAATGATGTACAGATTGCATAAAGACTTTCTATTTAATTTTTTTTTTCTGTTTTAAATCTTCAGAATGCTACATGAGACGTGATTATGGTGAAGGAAATTATAGGATCGTACGTTATCATTACAATGACAAAGACAGCCGGTGTTACAGTTTTACCTATTTTGGCCGCAAAGGCAACAAGAACAATTTCAAGAGTCTACGAGATTGCATCGAAGTGTGCAAAGGTTTGCCTGCAAAGAATGAAATTCCTTCGAACCTGATAATGACGAGCCCGGGATCTACAGAAATCTCCACCGTTGAAGTGAAACGTGTTCGGAAGAAGATCATGAGTATTATGACGAAGTTGATTAAGGAGTGGATAAAGTACCTGCATACTATTGTCTTTCGAAAGGCATAAAATACAGTCTGGACGATGGACGAAAAACGAGGACTCACAAATAATTTATTATACATATTAGTTTTTGCTCGTAAAAAGAAAATTGGCAGATATATTTAAACATCTACGAAATTAAATATTTTTGCTTCTATTTTTGAAATTATTTTTATGACAAGAATGTATTATATTTACACATGAATACTGTTTTATTATCTATCTATCTATCTATCTATCTATCTATCTATCTATCTATCTATCTATCTACAGTTTTGAAAACATTCATTTTGACATGTTTTTCCAAATGGGCTAACGTAATCAAAAAAGGAATTTTATTTAACCATTAAAAAGAAATAACGTTTCTAATGAGAAAACATGTCAATAATTGTCTTGAATATTTATTTCTTTGGAATCTCATTCAACTTTACTCTCTGTCTGTCTATCACTCTTTCTCTCTCTGTCTCATATATATATATATATATATATACAAATGAATACGAACAAAGAAAATAATTGCAACATTCAAAACATTAATTTAAAACAGTGCGCAATATAAAAATAGACCATTAAGTATTAATTATTAATTATTACGTCAAAGTGAAAAATTCTTTGCACTAAAACTATATATATATATATATATATATATATATAAGCTGACTTTACTTGTTTGCTGTCGGGTCCTGTAATTTAAAAATTGTGTAAAGACAGCAATTCTTCTTTTTCTTTTTTCTTTTGGCTGCATATACAGATATATATATAACTATATATAAATGAGTGAATATATGGATGGAAATCTGATAAGATGATAGAATAAGTAAAGAAGAGGCCGGAAAAGTGTCTTTAATCTAACATGTTTTACTTTAAGTTTCTTCTGAGATTTGTTAATAAAATATGGTTTAAAATTTTTTTTTAATTTTTAAAAAACAAAGAGATAGTATATTAATATGTTGATTGAGGCTTGGTTTCATTCGCGTCACGTGTAATAAAGCAATAGATGTTCATTTTTAAATGTAGACAACCCATGTATGTTTATTTGTATGTGTGCTACGTGTAATAAAAGCAACTGATGTTTATTTTAAATATGTCTATAAATGTCTGTTTAAACACATACATTTAAAAAGACATTTATACACACATTTAAAATGATCATCTATTGCTTTACTATACGTGACACTTATCTGACCAATGAATCTAAGCCTCAATCAATCAATAAAAAAAATTTAAATGCTTCAAACCGTGCCTTATTAACAAATCTCTAAAGAAACTTCATAAAGTTAAAAATGTTAGATTAAAAACACTTTTCTACCTGTTATTAACTTATTCTATCATTCATATATATATATATATATATATATTCTTCACTTGTAAACGAGCTATTACGCGACCTTAGTTTCTACCATGTGATGTCTTCAGGCGATTTGCAATAACTGATTTTACCGTTTTTTTAAGAACGCTCACGTAACAGGGAAATTTTTGAACGCGCAATTTTGAAAATTAGAAGAAATTGTTACGCTTTCATCCATAGTTGTATGAACCTAATAGATATGAACCTATTCCCATCCAATCATCCATTGGTATGAACCTAAAAGGTATTTTATTTTATTGTTACACTTAGTCATAATTTCTATTCTTTCATTCAATAATCCATTTTTGTTTGGGAATAACATAATAGCTAACTTTTCTTCCTGGCACAGTCTACATATTTTGCTACCGTTGTAAGACTTGGCTGTTTTCACTATACTCCACGTTATGTCTGGGTCTTTTCCATATTTTCATTTCAATTTCCACACGTGGCTAGCCAATGTTGGACACTTTTTTAAGTTTTCTATTTTAAATGTAGACCTGTGATTGAACCATATATATATATATATATATATATTTCTACATCGGTAGCACGACTTTTCATCCGTTACGCAAACATCAGGTGGGTGCATACTAATCGTACAAGAGGTGTGAATTTTGTTCATGGTAGTTAAATCTTATAATGTTAGAGAACTATTTTTTAATTTGTCAAAAGTAATTTAATTTTGATTTTTTTATCTTCATATAATTTTTGTCTATGTAAATTTTACTCTTGAGAAATTAAAAAATATACCATTAACATCATTTAAGTTCCATGAACATTGAATGTACTTGAATTAAAACCTCATAAATCTTTAGTTCGTAATATGCACCTGATAAATGTGTGACGCACGAACTCAGTCGTGCCACCGACGTAGGATAATATGCATATTTATTATATTTATTAATATATGGTTAATACTTCTGCTATAGTATATTGAGCGCTGTTTTATTATATATATATATATATATATAAATTGAAGAAATTAGCACATTACGCTACCATGCATTCGATTTGATATTAATAACTGTTTATGTCTCTCTCTCTCTCTCTCTATATATATATATATATATATAGGGAGAGAGAAAGAGCTAATTTCTTAAACTTTATATATATATATCGCGTAATTGGTCGTGTAATAACTCGTTTACAAATGAAGAATATTCAGAAGTTCTACAATATAATTGTATTGAACACTTTTTTATACAGATGTGTACTGGTCTATTTTATTATGACCAAAAACTAAGTTATATATATATATATATATATATATATATATATACTATTAAATATAAGAGACAATGAATGTCTATTATGTTTAATCATGAGCCGTTCTAAACGTCGTATTTTGGCTTTAGTTTCAGTTGAAAATAAAGGCAAAAACCCTCCAACATTTGGATAATTTTTTATTAATTTGTTGCTAAGCTTTCGGCTTATATTCATATGTTTGTATAATTTTCAAAATGTTGTCTTTTTCTTTTAATTCCATTGTCATCATGTTGCCATAACAAACAGATTTTCTCGTTGATTACTTGGCAGTGAAACCAGGGAGTTCATAATGTCTCCACAGTGGGCGAGTTTATTGTTACTGTCTGAGAAACTCACAAAAATGCGATGCTATTAAAATTTTTGAATCATTAACTATTTTTCTGTATGCTTTATTATTATGAGTAAAAACAAAATATATTACTAAACAAAGTAACAGCTCTATCAATGCTAGACCGAGACAAGTACATTCTCGCACCTCCATACGCCCAAAATCATTAAGCAGGTAGCGGGAAAAATCAGATGTAAACCTTGAAGGTTGCATCTGCTTTTTGCGAAAATTGTCTAAGACTCACTGGTCTTCTGGCTTCCTATGTCGAAGGGATCTAAGGATGTCGCCTGACAAGATAACAGATAGAAAACTTCTTTCGTCAGCTACGTCATAGAAATAAGCATTTGCCGAAACGAATTCGTAAAGGCACGATTCAAAGCATCATTTCCACTGATGAGAAACTGTTCAGTGTTGAACAGACTTTTAATCAGTAAAATGGTCATGTTCTTTCAACAAGACGTCAGTCAGTTCTTGCTGCTTCAGGAAAATGCATCAGAACTCAGAAACTGACAACAATAATGGTTTGGGCAGCCATTTCAGAAAGAAGAAAATATTCTCTCATTTTTGTGCTTCAAGGGGTAAAAAATCAACAAGAAAATTTACATAGCGGACATCTTGGAAGGCGCACTCAAGCCATAGTGCAATACCACTTATGGTGATCCGAGTTCGAATTCCAGCTGAATTCATTGCCTTCACTTACGCGCAAATACCCTTGGGAAAGGTATTAATCCGCCTATTCCTTCCAGTTATGGGTTAAATAATAGGACAGATTGGGTTCTATAGCCTTGGTCGGCAACCAGTCTACCGCAGG
Source organism: Ascarosepion bandense (assembly GCA_037127315.1). NCBI lineage: Eukaryota > Metazoa > Mollusca > Cephalopoda > Sepiida > Sepiidae > Ascarosepion > Ascarosepion bandense. The sequence goes on along the minus strand of JBBBDQ010000548.1, from coordinate 9,754,693 downwards.
AAGCAATGGCAACCTACTGCGGGATAATCTTCTGCCCAGTCAGTCATTTCTCTTTCGAGACATGATCGCCCAAGCGTGTATCGCGCATGGCACTTAACTGACTGACTGATGGACAGTGGACACTTCAACAAGACAAAGTGACGAGCCATACTATTCAAGTAATACAGCAGTGGTGCAGAAATATTTGTCCGTTTCATCACCAAAAATAAATGGCTTCCCTCGTCACCAGATATCAACGTGCTTGATATCGTTTGTGGACAGTTCTTGCTCTATTCTGCAATATGATATTGAGGCCCTGCAGGCAAAATTGGAGAGAGTATAGGACAAAACACCCAGGGAAATTATGCGTGCCGTCATCGGTGACTTTCTGGAAAGATTTTGACGTGTGGAGAAGGTTAAAGGGAACCATATTGAATGAGGTTTTCTGGTGTTATTTAGCGGACTAATACTTGCTTTGTTAAAGTTTCTTGCTGATTGTTGAACTCTAAAAGGTTACAGCGTGAGTAATCACCAAAACAGAGGTTGGGAATAATAGTATATCAACAAGTACAAGATTCACAGGCTGCGTGAAGCAGATACATTGCTAGTGTCCTGCTAGTCAGTATAATCACTCGGCATTTACCACCTCCCCACTAAGTCAGATGCCCAGGACGGACTCTACACAATGTCAATTAAAGTGGGGGTTCTGAGTCCTTAAGCTTAGTCAAAAATATCCTGTTGACCCTGTTTAAGGCCGCGTCAGGCTCTTGTCTATTTACTCCAGACAATACTCTATTTTTGGCAGAGCCTCGTCTGGTTTCCTCTCCGTCCGTTAGAGTTTGGATAAGTATGATCACTTGGTATTTACCACCTTCCTCCCAAGGCGGAGCAACAAGGGGAATGTGACACAATGTAGGCATTCCGAGCCCTTAAGTTCAGCCAAAAGTATTCCGAAAACCCGGGTCGGGCTCTTGATTATTCACTCCATACAAGACTCTAGCTTTCGACGGAGCCTTGTCTGAGTCCCTATCCGCTTGGAAGCAGAGAGTTGACCAAGAGAGAATATAGATCAAGGATGATCACTCGGTATTTACGACATCCCCACTAAGGCGGATGCGACACGAGGTCAATTAATGTGGGATTCCGAATCCTTAAGATCAGCCAAAGAGTTCATGTAAACCCAACTCAAGGCTGGTTCGGTCTCTTGTCTATTTCCCTCAGACGAGACTCTACCCTTCGGTGGATCCCCGTCTGGTCTGGATCACTCTCTGTTCGGAAGCAGAGATATATATTGAGTTATGATAATGTTTGGTGCCAGGATTGTTGTTTTTTCAGTAGTTTTAGTAATAAAAGATATTTTAGCAAACAAGTTTTTTTTATCATAAAGTAGTCGGTATCAGGGTGGAAATAGAGCGTTAATAGATTTACTAATCAGAAAACATCGCCCAACTCAGAAAAATAGAAAAAAAAACAAAAAACAACACAACACTATCAAAACAGATGTGGAACCAGAAAGAAAATAATATTATTACCAAAATTAAATGGGGAATAAAAAAGGGCACCACCACGCAGCGGCAATAGGAAAGTAATTTTTTCTTAGAAGAGAAACTAACAATGATCAGCTTTAAAAACCAAAGTAAAATATTAAATAAAGAAACGAGATAATGGGAAAATGTAGACATGCAAACAAATATATCTACTTTTCTACACAAATAACAATAAATAACAACAAAAACAAAACATACAGATAAAAGTATAAATAATCATATACAATCACGCAATCACGACAAAAAGCGCAAAATAATATAACCACCACCAAACTGAAAAACTTCAAACATAAATCTCACAAACACAAACAGAAGAAGACAAATAACCAACTATAACCTAAAAGGAAAGAAACCATTAAGGGGTCAAATAGACCAACACGGTAAGCAAAAAGGTCAAGCTAATAAAAGAGGTTAATACAAAAAAGAGGTTAACCTAAACGTGAACAAATCAGCTAGCCAAAAAATAGCGGACACCTATTCAATATAAAACAATGAAGCGGATATCCACTCACGCGTAAATAAAAAGCAATAAAAAAGCATTAAAATCAAACAGATGCACAATAAAAATAAAAGAAAAAAAGAAAGAAAATGAATCAATCATGAACAAGATCAATCCCACAAAGCATCAAATCATACTAAACTTTCTATAAAAAGGTGAAAAATAAACAGAACTCAACAGTCAGAAAAATAGCCCAGACATCATAACGGTGTTTTCGCGAAACTTCGAATTCAGCTCAGTTAAAGTAACAAATTATTTTTACTAAAACTATATAAAACTGTCATTAGTGCGTCTGGGTTACATAATAGGAGAGCGAAGAGAAAGGAGAACAGGTCACAGTATAATGAGTAAGAGAAGGACGTGTACATTGGTGTAAAGAGAGCTGCGCGAGAGCAAAGTGTAAAGTGAGAAGAAGGATGGGAATCAAGGGGATAAGAGATGATAGTTGACGTTGCATTTAAACTCTTGGAGACTGAGGCTATCAGTGAAACAAGAATACGGACGGGAGTTCCACAGGTGGGAAGTGCCAGAAAAGAAGCTAATTATGTAGAAGTTGTACTTGATCATTTTCACAATAAAAGTGGGGACATTGTTTCCAATCACGAGTAAATTCGAGTAGGAGGGGGCACCAAGGAGCTAAGCTCGTCGGAGCAGAATCCGTGACAGAGGGACACCAGATCTCAGAGAGAGAGAGAGAGAGAGAGAGAGAGAGAGAGGTTGGACCGCCAAGTCAGGATCGACTACATTGCAGATTCTTCTTTGGATCTTGTCGAGAACCCCAAGATGAACAACAGGGGCGCCCGACCAGATATGACAGCAGTATTTAATGCACGGGTGGATAGTAGATTTGTCAATGTGCACGATGGATTCAGAGGAGAAGAAATTCCTGGCCCTACCTTCTTAGCAGTAGATTTAGCTTTTATTTCAACGTAGTCGTTCCACTTAAAGTCAGCTGAGAGAGTGAGACCGAAGAGGCGCAGTGTATCGCTCTCGGGGAGTCTAGCGTGATCTATGCTGATGGCAGGTAGGAAAGTTGTCTAAGGTGGTTAAAGGATAGAAACTTCGTTTTGGAAGCATTCAAGTTCACGAGCCATTTCTTATCCCAGTCTACCATTGACTGGAGGTTCTATTTGAGAGTAGCAGCAAGGTCTGTTTTGTCTGCATCAACAGATTTCTTAGCAAGCCGGGAGTAAATATGGTGTCGTCAGTGCAGTTGCTTACTTGGGATCTGATTACATCAGAGAGATCATTGATGAAAATCAGAAAAAGTGTAGGACCTAGGATAGAGCCTTAAGTACACCCACGTTTGTATGATAGGATCTGGAAGCCTGTCCGTTTAATCCGACCTTCATTACGCAAACAAGCGATCAGATATACCATAGTCCTGTAGCTTGCACAGAAGGCCAGCGTTCCAGACCCTGTCAAATGCTTTGGAGATATACTCAAGCTTCGATGTTCTTATCTGGTATATGTACTCAGTGATGGTCGTTAGCATGTCAGCGGTAGACCTGGCGAAGCGGAAGTCATGCTGTCTGTCGACGAACAACAGCTTAGCGTCATTGAGGATTCTCTTACACTCACTGCGAGCAGAGACAAATAGGCGCCTATTATGGTCAGACCCGTGTCTCCGATAAAGCCGGAAGTAGTAATTCCTGTGGGCTGTGGCGGCCGAATAGGCAGGGGAGAACTAGGGAGGCAAATGGGGTTTAAGGTGAAACTTATTGGCTGATATGAAGGCATCGATGCCAGCTTTCACCCAGGAGGAGACCTAGAGAAGCACAGTTTTCAACGGAGACTAAATACTTTTGTCCAAGGGACATCGCACAAAAAATCTCATAGAGCATTCCAGTTCGCCCTTTGATAGCAGTAAGCGATTCTACTGGTCGGAGGTTCCTTGGGGGAAGGGGATGGAAAGAGATACTAACAGAAACCACAGTGTGTTCAGAGTTACCAAGAGTGAAAATATGCATCTATCTATCTATCTATCTATCTATCTATCTATCTATCTATCTATCTATCTATCTATCTATCTATCCCAGCCTAATCCTATCCTATCTATCTATCTATCTATCTATCTATCTATCTATCTATCTATCTATCTATCTATCTATCTTTTTATCTTAAATTCTATCTATCTATCTATCTATCTATCTATCTATCTATCTATCTATCTATCTATCTATCTATCTATCTATCTATCTATCTATCTATCTATCTATCTATCTATCTATCTATCTCTCTCTCTCTCTCTCTCTCTCTCTCTCTCTCTCTCTCTCTCTATATATATATATATATATATATATATATATATATATATATCGGTCATCTTGCAAAACGGCTAAGAGCCATTCGGGCTTGAGTGTAAGAGCTAAAGGGCACAGTTTATAAGGTTATGCATGGAAGTTTTATGAGGATATGTGGGTTAACCATACGTATATGTCTGTGTGTGTTTGTTTATAATATGTTTATTAAGTAATGTACCGAAGAAAAAAAAAAAGAAAGGAAATCTGTATGAAAGTCAGTTAGAAATGAAATAAACCTGTCTCTCAAGTAGAAGCCTAAAAGAAAGCTAACTTTGACAGTTGGCGACGATCTCGCCCAAATCAAGAGGATTTGTTGTAGCCGATCGTTTACTTCTGTTCTGTCTTTTTTTAAACGTCACACATAACGTGTTTTGTGCACACCTACACCGAAAAGCCTTTCGGTTATATGGTGGGTACGATGAAGTGTGGTTCTATAGCACCAAACCCAAGCTGAAAAACTGTCAATAAGCTAGAGAAACTTGAGTCATTAATTTTATATTCCCTCACTTCAGAGCAATGTGTTAACGAGATAGTTTCGCGTTTCACACTAGTTTGACTAAGCTGACTTTAGTAAACTATGGTGATTTTCTAAGCATTCTACATGCGGAACACGGCCCAAAGTATCGGGCAAGCAGCAAGGATCGAACTCGCTGCTCAATCATAATTGTTCTAACGAGGCGAACTTGCTAACTTTACACAAGATTGAAATACCCTAAAATGATTTTCTAAGCGTAGCTTAAATTTGGCACACGGCCGAATGTGTAGGGCACCCAGTGAAGATCAAACTCACTACACATTCACAATTGTTCTAGTGAGGCAATAAAATGATTTTCTAAGATTAGCTTAAATTTGGCCCACGGCCGAATGTGTAGGGCACCCAGTGAGGATCAAACTCACTACACAGTCATAATTGTTCTAGTGAGGTGATAAAATGATTGAAATTGAACGGGTGAAGAGGCTCATCCCTTGTTTCCTGTTTAGCGTGTGGTTTCCGGCTTTCTCTTTCCCAATCTTTTACTCATTTCCATTCTTTTCCTCTTTTTTTTTCAATTGGAGTAAATAGACTAAACTATCGCCCGGTTCACACTCCACCCACGTCTATTGAACGGGTGAAGAGGCTCATCTCTTGTTTCCTGTTTAGGATGTGGTTTCCGGCTTTCTCTTTTCCAATCTTTTCACTCTTACGTAGCCCCCTGCGCATCAGTGGCGTTACCGCCTTGCTCGGGGTGATATGATTAAAAAAAAAAATTTGAACAGATTTATTTGGGAAACGATTAGGGAACTCCACTATTTGACTGAGCAATGAAAAAAATGAGTCTGAATATCATCAACGTCAGTAACTTTAGAATGCTTAAGCCACTTGACGAGATGAGCATTAAAATCACCAAACACAAAAATATTCGCAGATAAATGTAGAGAAAGAGCCATTTGAATATCATCAGAAATTGTATTTAATGTATTACAACCAATTCAGTTTGTGTTCTTAAACAGCTTCGTCAGATTTAAACTCTCACGTGGATGTCATGCATCGCGTCCAACTTGTTCAAAAATCTCTCACCTATTATCTCTGGATGTGCGTTGTGGTGCAGTGGATATCGGCTCGGAAAGAGAAGTCGTGGAGACGAGTTCGAATTCCAGTTGAATTTCCTTGCATTCACTTACGACGCGCAAATACCCTTGGGAAAGGTATTAATCCGTCTCTTCCCTCCAGTTATAGGTTAAATAACAGGACAAATTGGGTTCTATAGCCTTGGCTGGCAACTAGTCTCCCGCAGAAAGCAATGGCAACCAAATGCCGTATAATCTTCTGCCCAGTCAGTTATGTCTCGTTCAAGACATGATCGCCCAACGCGTGTTTCACGTATGGCACTTAACTGATTGATTATCTCTATGCAACTGTTTTCTTGGATCAATGATTAAAAATATTTTAAATGAATAAATCCTACAAGTAATAAAGAAAAGGATCTTTCAGTATAATGTAGAGATTGGCGCTACACAATTACCAAATAACAAAAACCAAATCCGTTGAAGTTTTCTAACAGCAATAGCAAAAAACAACAAAAATGCGCGCGACATGTAACGAGAAGAGAAAATAATCAATCTGTAAGTCCACAAAAACAACCAACCTCTTTTTCACCAACGGAATGTGGCTTCCGTCTGTCTTTTCTACAAGTATTTTTACAGCTTTTGCTCTGATGAGCATTATTCCCTGGTTCCCCACCCTCATGAGTTTACACGTGCAACTAGATTGGCAGCCAGGTCTCACCCTTTTACCGTTAAAATAGTTAAGTGTAACCGCCATTTCTACTCTAGTTGTTTCTTTCCCCACAATTCCCGCCAGTGGAATCCACAAACTCGTTTTGGCCAATCTTAAATTGAAGTTACGTGAGATAGCAGAGGAGTTGAACATATGAGGAGGCTGTGTATTCATCATTCTGCATGAACATTTGTCAATGAGAAAGCTGTGTTCGAAGTGGGTGCCATGTTTGCTCACAGTCGATCAAGAACAACAACGAGTCGACGATTCAGATCGTTGTTTGCAACTGTTTCAGCGCAAGAAGAACGTGTCTTTGCGTAATAATGTGACAATGGATGAACCATGAATCTGCCACTTCACTCCGGAATTAAATCGACAGTCAGGTGAGTGAACAGCAGTAGGTGAAAGCAACCAAAGACGCAAACATTAGCAAGCAAAGTTTTGGCCTCCGTATTTTGGGATGCTCAAGGTAGGTATTTTGTTTATCGATTACCTTGAGACAGGAAGAGTCATCAATCGTGACTATTATAAAGCATTATTGGCGCGTTTGGAGGAAAAAAAATCACCCAAAACGGCCACAAATGAAGAAGAAAATTGATCTTTCTCCAAAACAACGCATCGTGTCAGAAGTTGATCGCAACGATGGCAAAACTACATGGATTACACTTTGAATTGCTTCCGCATCCACTCTATTCTCCAGATATGGCCCCCAGCGAGTCCTAGCTGTTTGCAGACCTCAAAAGAATGCTCCAGGGAAAGAGATTTGGCTCCAGTGAAGATGTGATATCGGAAAGTGGGGCGTATTTTGAAGCTAAAGACAAATCTTTCTACAAAAAAGGCATCGAATTGTTAGAGAAGCTTTGGAATTAGTGTATCACCCTAGAAGGAGACTATGTTGATGAATACAGTCGAATTTTGCCTAAAAGTTGTTGTCATTTGAGTTTTATTGAGTGATGTGCTACCTCATCGACGATAACTTTCCGGTTCGTCATTACCATCTCTTCTCGCCACTGGTGGAGGATACCAGACATCCTGCTCCTATGTGCATCATGTTTGTCTGGCCACCTTTAAACATATCGATCCACTCATACACACTTCCACGTGGTAGTGCACGGTCGCCGTATTGTGTTAAAAGACTCCAATAAATTTCACCCCTGACACACCTTCCGACCAGAGAAGTCTATGTTATTCCTTGGTGTACACTGCTAACAAAACAAAACAAAACAAAAAAAAAAAAACTAGCCCAGTCAAGCTCAATCATCGATCCCATGACTACAATATTACCAACCATGAACAAGCATGAGTGTGAAGGAAGTGTGATAAACCATAAGATATTTTATCGCGAAAGTGGATATTTTTTAATTTACCTTCGTAGATATGAATACAAACAGACTTAATAAGGCTCACGGACATATCACTTTCTTTTAGAAAGCAAAAATCCATGGGTTATTGATGAGAAGACTCAACTTCTACTTTTAAAGTTACCATTGTAGAGTAAGTCTGGGAAAATCCTAGGCCAACAAGTTATGGGTTAAATAGCAGGGCAGATTGGATTCTATAGACTTGGTTGGCAACCAGTCTATCACAAAAAGAAATAGCAACCCACTCTTCTGCCCAATCAGTCATAGATAGAAAGAGACATGATTTCCCAAGTGTGTATCATGTATGGAACTTAACTGAGTATTCTTCTAAAATACAAATTTATTGTAACAGAATTATGTACAATAAATGGATCATATGCAATATAGGCGAGCAATTCAACTAGAACAATAAATACAATGTCTCTAAATACAAATTAGAGACATGTCATAATAGTTCTTAAATTAACCAACAAAGTCTTGCGACAATTTTTAGCATAAAATTCATATTTTTCATGTTAAAATAATTAATTTTAATACATTCGGCGTTATAGATAAATAACAGTATATCGTGTTTTTTTTTTTCGAGACTTAGCATAAGCAAAAACACATCACAGATTTGGACACAAAAATGACCCCAGAATGATGTCAAAATTCGAGATAAAATATTTATCCTTTAGTTAGTTGTGCTTATTTGAATTTGTAACGTACATAAAAGTATGGTAGAAAAAAGGGAAATGTTGATAAGATAACGAGGGTCACAAAGCACTACCCGGAGGGAGACGGTTGTAGTAAGCACCAGCTCTGGCATCTGAAAAAGTTTTAATTAAGAACGTGACAACTTTTAACAGTTGACAACTAGAGTAGTCGGCGAAGAAATTAACAGGCATTAACGACATTAATGAAAAAATAAAACAACACATTTTCCTATTTCCTTCTAACCTGAAGACGCCAAACATGTACATGAAGGCATTGTCATTAAAAAAAAAACTTTTCCATTTAGTCTCAATATGTGTGTGTGTGTATGCAAGGTGCGATCGATAAATTGTCATCTAAATGATGCAATAATGAAAATAATACTGAGATCTTATTTTAAAAGATATATTTACCAAATTTACACAAAAATATCTTGAAATACTAAAGAGTAAATTTATTCAATAAAATCACCATTAGTTTCCACCACGGCTCCAGATGTCTTTGGAATCTCCTAAAATTCTTCTGGGTCCTCTTCTTGTATAAGTTCGTGGATGCTGCCATAATCCTTGCTTTCAGTTTATTTTAAGTGTTACTAAGATTTTTGTTCGTCTCTCGCTCAACTACGTCCCACACATAATTATCAAGGCGAGTACAGATGTAGCTAGATGTACGGACGATATTGTCGCAGAAATTTTCTGACAGCCATGACTGTTTTTTACTTGTGTGACATGGTGCAGAGTCCCGTTTCCAAACATGGGTTCTTCCAACAGCCACCCTCTTGACCCAAGGCGGCACTACCCTCTCAAAGTATTTTATGTAGAGTTCCGTGTTTGGTCTAATGTCCTGTGAAAAAATGAATGGAGGCAATAATCGCCATTACTAGTTATCACTTCAAATACCTTCGTAATCACCATTAGACTCATCCAGCTTTTTCCGAATCCTCTACACTGTCCTTTGGTTGTAACTCAAACACTCTGAAATGTTTGTATTGAAGCTTCCGACGCAAATTCCAAGCAGTATAACATGCCGTTTTCAAATTTCTGGTTGCATGAGTTGCGTTATAGTTTTCTTTTTCTCACAGACGCTGCCCAACTGACCCTACTATGCTGTGAAGTCGATAAAACCAGAAACAACGCGCTTGCACTAATTTAAAAATATAAAATGGCGATAATTTACCCATCACACCCTGTATATAAAGTGTATATCGATGCCAACATCCAGAGAGAGCAATCTGTTTCATGCTAAACGCAATCTTCAGGCCAGCTGCGTTGTATTTTTGTCCCACTATTTTTTTTTTCATTTTTGCTACAAGTCAGTGATACATTGTGGGTAGTTTGTTGTTTTTGAGAATTAAGAACTAAATCAAATCACATTAAAAATATCATAGAAAATAAGTAAAAGAACATCAGCCTACAACAATCAATTCAAAAACTGTAAACTGGAGGAAAAATAGCTATAATTACCATCACAGACTAAAACAAACTACTAAATAAATGTCTAAGACTCATCTCAAAATGCAGACACGAAAATTAATTTTAAGTTCTTCTTCTATGTGCTATGTCCCTTCAGGACGTAGGCGATCATGGCCTTCCACGTCTCCCTATCCCTAGTAGCTCTTAGCACGTTTTCTCCTGTTACCCCACCCAAACCCCGCTCTGCCATCGACCTACTCAGGCCCTTCAAATATGTTATCCGCTGCTTTTCCCTGTCTCTTTTTCCCTCTATCTGACCTGTAAGTATCAGATTCTCCAAGCCTTCCTTCCTCATCACATGTCCCAGGAACTTCAGTCTTATTTTCCTGATGCTCAGTATTAATTTTCTTTTCGTTTCCATCCTTTCCAGAATCTCATCATTATTCACATGTTCGAACCATTACCGCAGCATCCTTCTGTAGAACCCCATTTCAGTTGATTAAAGTTTTTCCTTCATCGTTGATGGTATTGTCCAGCATTCACTGCCATATTAAAGAACAGACATCACATAACAATCCGGTTTTCTCTTCTTTGTTTCTAGCGAAATTTTTCTATCTCTTAATACTCCGAAGTGAATGCGTCCTTCACCATGCCAATTCGCCTCAGTGTCCGTTTTTCGTTAGAACACTTCCCAAGTACTTAAATTTTTTGTACTTACCTAATTTTAGTATGCCCAACCTGTAATTAGCATTTTGGGCTTCTCTGTTTGCTGATGATCATACATTCGGTTTCCTTTTGGTTTGTTTATAGTCCATTCGTTCGACTTTCTTCATCTACATTTTTAGAAGATTTTTGTAGTTTTCTCTCCGTGTCAGCTATCAGCACTCTATCATCTGCGTATCTTATATTGTTCAGATCTTGATCGCCAATGACGAATCCTGGTAAAGACACATCCTTTTCTTACGCCCCTTTTTATCTTTGTATAGCTGCTGAATTCGTTTCCTGTCTGTATGCAGGCGGTTTGCTGCCAGTAGAGGTTCTTGATTACTCTGATGTCTTTGCCAAATATGTCGAGGTTGCTGAGAATTTCTATCGATTCCTTGTGGCGTACTTTGTTGAACTCCTTTACATAGTCTACAAAAGGCAGGTCAACTTCTTTTGTCATTTGTGTCGCCCTTTCTGATAGCATCCTAAACATAAATATCGCATTCCGTGTTCAAGTGCCCGTGACAAAACCGCACTGTTCTTGTCCCATTTCTGGTCTGATTCTATTTCGTGCTTTATTTATCAGGATTCGGACAATGAGTTTCGTTATGTGGCTCATCAAACTGAGTGTTCGGCGGAGTTCGTATTCAATGTTTAAAGCTTCTTAGGGGGAGCTATGAAAATTGATTTGCTTAAGTCATCTGGTATTGCACCACTGTTGTAGATTTCATTTATTATTTCCGTAATTTTCTTAATGCCGAAATCTTCTAAGGCTTTCAACATTTCTATTACAATGCCGTCTGGTTCAGCTGCTTTGTTCCTATTCAGTTTGGCCATTGCAGTTTTCACTTCAGATTTTAGTATTTTCGGTCCGTCAACATGTTTATTTATCATCAGTTGCTCTCTCTTGTCGTGGAAAAGATCTTTTATATATTCTTCCCATCGCTGGAGTATTTCCTCTTTCTCTAATATGATCGTTCCATCAACTACGTTACTTAAAATTCGAAAACCGAAAGCAAATAATAAACGACAATAAGTAAAATAAATTAACCCCAACAAATAAATAAATAATAAAATCAGGTACGCAAGGATAAGAAATCCGGTGAGGCGGACAAACATAGCCTCGCTGCTGATCTTGAGAGGAATCTACATTCTGTAGTGGAATGGGGTAAGAAGTGGCTTGTAAATTTCAATGCGTCTAAGACGAAGCTGCTGTCTGTCAATCATCACAGGCAACCTCTCCTGCCTCCCATAAACAAGGACCAAGCGAGTCACCTTGAGAACAATACACTGCCCCTCCTCGGCCTTACCCTCTCTTCCGATCTCAAGTGGACCATTACATTGAGTCAATAGCTAAATCCACTTGCTAGGAAGGTTGGGTCACTGTATCGGGCCAGGCTGTTTTTCCTCCTGAATCCATCTTGAATATATACAAATCAACCAACCGTCCGTGCATGGAATACTGCTGTCATATATGATCAGGCGCCCCCGCTGCTCATTTCAGTGTTCTTGACAGGCTCCAAAGGAGAATCAGTAATGTGATAGGCACCGACTTGGCTGCACGACTCCAGCCACCTTCTCACCGATGGGATGTGGCTTCCCTCTGTCTGTTCTATAAATATTTTCATGCCTTCTGCTCCGACGAACTTAAGTCACTGGTGCTCCTGACACAGGTGTTTACTCGTGCAACCAGAGTGGCAACTGGGTCCCATCCATTCACAGTTAGATCAACCAAATGCAGACGACAATTCTACTCCATCAGCTTCTTTTCTCGCACTTCTCGCCTGTGGAACTCGCTTCCATATTCTTGCTTTCCTGACGGCTACAACCTCCAGGAATTTAAATGCAATGTCAACACCCATATCTTAATCAGTTGACTCTAGTTCTTTTTACATCATCCTGTATATTCTTTTCTTTTTCTTCACCTTTGCAACTGTCATCACACCTCTATTCCCATCCTTCTCTTGCTTCTTTCTTACTGGTTCGTCTTTCTCTTTACTCTCCTCCTATCTATTCTTTTTACTCTTATGTAGCGCCCTGCATATCAGTAGCATTACCGCCTTGCTTGGGGTGATATGATTATAAAAAAACACAAAAAATGCAGTAATAAAAACGAACAATAAAAAACCCAATAAAAATAGGTATGTAACAACACTGCAAACAACCCAAAAACTGCATCCGGATCCACAATTATTCCCACTCAGTAGCACCTAGAATAACTCGAAACTGTTACCACCCACCAAAATAACTGTTAGAATAAAGCAATAGACTACCCACAATGCAACACAATAGATTGCTTATAATGTATCACTGACCTATAATACATAAATAGTCGAAAAAACACAACACGCTTGGCCTGACGATTACGTTTATGCATGAAACAGGCCGTCGACTTTGGATGTTGACTTCAATGTCCACATTTATATTTACATATGCTCTATCCCTGATATTGAGCACTTTAATCCATAAATATAGCATTCCTTAAAATTATATTTTATCATATGTATATATATATATATATGTATATATGTATGTATGTGTGTGTGTGTGTGTGTGTGTGTGTGTGTGTGTCCGTGTGTGCATAGCCGTGTATGTTGTACAAAAAAGTTGGTGATAGGCTTTTCGTTCTTTCTATTTCTTTTCTTTGTTTATGTTTACCCAATGCCAGGCTCAAGAGTCATTCAAGGTAAGGGTTACGCATGAAAGATAACAGTTAACTCTAGACTTGAAGTGGTCAAGATAATTTTGATTGGGTCAACACAAGAGCATGAAAAGATTTTAAAAGGAACTGGAAACTCAATGCTAAACAGAGAGCAAGGAATATATCATTAAGTTTTGTAATTGTTTCATTTTAGTAACCCCCAATGTGTAATTTGTATTTTGGGCTCACCTTTTTGCTGATAACTTCTTATTAATAGATTTTTTATATAATCTTTCATGTTCCATACAATTAAACATTAAAAAAAAACTGAAGCTCATAATTATTTAAATTAAGTTTCTGAGATTTTAATGAATTTTGCAATTAACTGATGAATTTCATCTGGAATTTCTCCAGCGTGGTCCTTCGTGCGTTGAATCATCTTCAAGTTTCAACTTCAAGGTGAATCAGTGTACGGATCAAAAGCGCTGATATTTAAAAACTGAATTAAAAAATGATCGAGCGAAAAAAATAATATCAAGAATCACATTTTTTTTCTATCAAAAATTTGAAACTTGATAACGAATAAAAGAATGCACAAAGGTTTTTTTTATGAATTTACCATTGATCTGCTTCCACTTGAACGGGAAAAGAATTTTTTCTTAAAATAAATATTCCTTGTCTGTGGTCTTTATTCGCGCAAACACACACAAACGCCGTCGTTGTCGTCTAAAGTGCCGTCGGTAATACAAACGAATGGGCGGAATTCAGATGCATCCACGTCACCGTAGCGTATCTCAGTTTTCTTTTTTGTTCAAACCATTGCACTAAGCACAAGAAATCCATTGTTTTTTGTTGCTGCTCAAAGCAAGGCGGAGCAGTTTCTTTCTTCGAGATGACATGTAAGGTGAATTTCTTTTCGAAGTTACGTTCTTCTAAAGGCAGGACCTACCAGTCAACAGGCTGGTTTGAATTCAGAGTTTTCCTTCTCCTAGACTAACAAAAACTATAGGGCTCAATCTGTCCCATATATATTTACCTATAACTGGGAAGAAGAGATGGATTCGTAACTTTTCCAAGGATATTAGCAAGTAAATATATGAAATTAACCCAAATGAAAATCGAACCCTGCTCTTCGACTTCTCAATTAATGTAAACTCTGCCTGGAGGAAAAATAGCTAAAATTACCTTCCCAGCCCAAAAACAAAGTACTACATAAATGATCAGATCTCATCTCAAAATGCAGACACGAAAACTAATTTTAAGTTACTCAAATATCGCAAACGCAAATGAAACAAAAATAAAGGAGAATAAATGAAATAAAATAAACAAAATTAAGTATAATAAATTAAACCAAACAAATAAATAAGTAAATAATAATCAAATTAACAAACCAGGTATGCAAGGATAAGTACAACAAATGCAGTAACAAAAACGAACAATAAAATAAACAAAAATAAATAGGTAATTAGCAACTCTGCAATCAAACTGTTAAAGGGGCTGGATTGTTTAAGTTCATTACTCCTCCCTACATCTACACAAATATGAATAAATGTAATTAACCCAATTGAAATTCGAACTCTGCTCTCCGACTCTTCAGTTACTATCGAGCCGCTATCCACCCTACTTCTAAACACACATGGATAAAAAGCATCATGTATCGATACACACACGAGGTGTGTCAGATTTATGACAAATCCCAAGAACGAAGTACAAGTTTTTCCCTTCGAAAATATCCTTCTCGAGTGTAACGCACTTTCCCATCCTTCTCCATGTGCTCATGGATGCATTTCCTTGAGATTCTTGATGATTTTCTTGAGCTTGGGGAAAAGGAAATCATCGGACGTAAAGGGAGGTTGTCTTAAAACGGCGATGTTCATCTCGGCAAAAGGTGCCAAATGCTCAGTTTTATATAAGATGTCCCATGGGTAAATTTGTCGTCATTTCATATTTTTTTAAATTTCGTGCATCTGCGTTGATTGTTTGTGATTTTGACTGCGCAGTATAGTAGGGTCAGTTGGGCAGCGTCTCTAAGAGAAAAAAAAACCATAACGCAATTCACTCCGCTAGAAATTTGGGAACGACATACTCTCTTGCTTAGCATTCGCGCCATAAAAGCCAATACGAACATTTCAGAGAGTTTAGGTGTCAATCTAATGACAGTGTAGATGATTCGGAAAGAGTTGGATAATAGTTTGTGGAGATCAAGACGGTGGCTGCTGGAAGACTTTATATCTAGTAACTGAACTCTGCACCATGCCACACAAGCAGAAGACACAATCATGCTTATCAGGCAACTTATGCAACTACGTCATCTTACATCTAGCCACTTAAATCCCCAAACTGAAGCCTCCTTGACTATTATGTGTGGGATACAGTTGAGCGAAACACTAATAAAACTACCTGTAACACAAAAGGTGAACTGAAGGCAAGGCTTATGGCAATATTCACCAGCTAAAACAAGGTGACCGTCTAGAAGAGTTGCAGTTTATTCTGAAAACGTTTGTAAGCCGTGGTTGAAAGCAACGGCTATTTTATTGAATAACTTTACTGGTTAGTATTTCACGATATTTTGTGTAATTTTAGTTAAAAATTAAAAAATTAATAACCCACACAATACTTATTTGATTTTCATAACTCCAATATACCTAAGTATACCATAATTAGTTAACAGTAATTTTAACCTAAACAATGCAGCCTCTTTAACAGATGAAGTGGTACAAAATTAAATTTTAAAAGAAAACCTAAAATCCAATCTGCTGTTAACAGTCATTGTCTACTCATTTGACTAATATCTGTTCCTAGTATCTTAACCAGACAAATGAAAAAGTGTCATATTTCGACATTAAGCTAATTGTTCTCCAAGCGATCCAAATTTTCAACTCCATAGTTCCACCTAATTGTCACTTTTGACTGAGTAATATTGACACACCCACAATCATATTGTTTAACTTACTCCAACCACCTTTTTTAATTTTCTGAGTAATCATGAATTAATTTTATGTTTTCTAAAATAAATCATTTTCACCATTTATTTTTAAAATATCACCTGAAGAAGAACAATGTTGTTCTGAAACATGAAATGTTTTGTGTAGTGATATAATGCTTTTATAACCCATTGTTAAAACGAAATTGCAATATATATATATATATATATATATATATATATATATATATATATCCGAGTGAGTTTAGAACGAGGAGAGAAAAGAAAAAATAATTTTCCGTCCAAAACATTAATTTAAAACAGTGCTCGATATATGATGTATAGAGCTGTGAATATTTACTTACACACCAGGTTCTTCAAAAGTCTAACGGTCAAAACGAAAGACACATTCCCTTAATTATCAATAACCCCAATCAACCCCACAACAACAACGAACCAAATATAAACAGAGGGTGATTCCAAACTCTTACTCTTTCTTTCTCCCGATGATATGTTGGAGTCCCAACATTGAAACAAACATATGATTGTAGAGAAGAGGGCATATATAGAAAAAATTATGTACATGTTCTAAAACATAATTTATAATATATATATATATATATATATATATATATATATATATATATATATATATAAACTACGATTAATTTTTTATGACAATACTTGGCGTCTTCAGGTTAGAAGGAAAGGGAAAAAGGTGTTTTTTGTATTAAACCTGTTTATGTCTGTTTAAGTTGGTGTTCCGTTGTCGGCATAAAAGCACAGTAACTCCTTTATCCTATTTTATTTTTTTTATTAAAGTCGTTAATGTCTGTTAATTTCTTCACCGGAATAGTAATGACTACTCTAGTTGCTAACTACTAAAGGTTGGCACGTTCTTATTTAAAACTTTGCAGATGCCAGGGCTGGTGCATACGACAACCAAACCCTCCGATCGTGGGAAGGGTGAAATCTCATTAAATGTTCCGGGCAGTGCTTTGTGACACTCATTATCTTATCAACATTTGACTTTTTTTTCTACATATTTTTTATTTACGTTTCAAATTAAACTGAACACAACAAAAAGATGAAATCTTTTCTCGAATTTTCACATCATTCTTTGGGCTTTTTTTGTCGAAATCCGTGAATTTGTTTTTGCTAATGCTAACTCGAAAAAAAAAAGAACACGATATTCTATTAACTGTTATTTATCCATGACGTCGAATAGATTAAAATTATTAACATTTTTAACATTTTTTAAAATTGTATGTTAGTTGTTGCAAAATATTGTTTATTAATTTAAGATCTATTATAGCAGGTCTCTAATTTATATTTAGATACATTGTATTTATTTTCTAGTTGAATTGTTCACCTATATTGCATATGATCCATTATTGTTAATAATATGTACAAATATTCAACCAATACAATTCAAGGTATGAGTTTATCTGCTGTATTGTATGAACCTAAGAACGAGCAGAATGTAAAGTTCATTGGGTTACGTAGCAAAGATAACGGTTAACTCTAGACTTAAAGTAGTCAAGGTTGTTGTGATTAGGAAAACACAGAAGAATGAAAAGACTTTAGAAAGAATAGCAAACTCAGTCTTAAACAGGGAGCAGATCTTTTTATTCAACACATCTATATATATAAAAATGGATGTTTTTCTCTGTGTGTGTGTGTGTGTGTGTGTGTGTGTGTGTGTGTGTGTGTGTGTGTGTCTGTGTGTGTGTGTGTGTCTGTGTGTGTCTGTGTGTGTTTGTGTGTCTCCATTCTAAAGCACACTACTCCTCCGAAACTCTTGGTCCGATTTCAACCAAAATTGGGTCACTTGTCGATCATGACTTGAACCTTTGATGTACGCAATTACGGCAGAAATCACCAAAACGCTTAGAGTTTACCAACTCCTCTCCTCGGAGACGCCTTATACGAATTCAACCAAAATCGGGTAAATTGTAAATCAAGATCCGTACCTTTGATGTACACAAACATTTTTCGAATCAATGTACAAAGTTCGTCAAAAATCAACGACAAACATAATTTTGGGTGGTCTTTTGTGCATTTTTCCAAGATGGTTCACTCAAACTCAACCAAAATCAAGTCACTGGTAGATCAAGGTCTGATGCCTTGATATGCGAACAAAAATTTCAATTGGCACACAGGGTGCGTCAGAAATTAATGAAAACTATTTCTTTTTGCGATCGTTTATTTCTCTGAAATGATTAGTTGTATTCCAACAAAAAATAGGGTCTTTTTTGTAACTTCTACCTTATCATATGCCATAACAATTTCACGTTTTCTACAAGGTGCCGACCCCCACTACATTGCAGGGGCAATCCATTAACTTATGCGTCACAACATCATCGCATCACATTACAGGTTCCCGTAACGCCTGCCTCCGTTCTTCCCATTACACATACATCATTCCTGTTGGCAAAATTGACCAAGCTTGAATCCCGTTTTACAAATACAACAAAAACCAATACTTACTTCGCATTTTTTTTAACTTACGCATCACGGCAACATAATACTGTAGCTTTGTGAATAATCACTTGGCCTTACTATTTCAACATAACGATTAAAAATCCCCGACCAACGTCGACTATTCTGTTCTAATAGATTAAAAAATCTTACCGATTTTAGATTTTACTGCTAAATTAAACGAGGGATTAAACAATAAAATATTTCTCCCTCTATTTTTTCGTTTACTTCTCTTCGTGTCCGTATATACTAATTTATCTTTGTGTCCAATCTTAGTTAAAGCATCTTGGTAGACTTTTTTATTATCCTTGAAAATATTTTACTTGATGAATTGTTTGACAGTCTATAAGAAATACTTTTAGCAATACCCCGCACAATGTGTGCAGGATGATTGGATATAGTGTTTACATATTGGTGGTCTTGATTTTCTTTCTTGTATGGGGAATTTTGGCAAAGATAATACGCTGTATAAAATATTTAACAAAAACAATGTTAAACTTAGCATGCCAAATTTAGAGAAAATAATTAGTGGACTTAATAAGAAAAAAGATGGCGATAACACACGCATTGACACACGGGTTTGTAATTGTAGGATTAAGAATAGTTGTTCCTTCCAGGGTAGATGTCAGCAGGAATGCGTAGTTTATCAAGTTAAAATTTATAAGAACACGGAGGACACTTACCCCAAAATATTCATAGGAGCTACACAGGATAAAATTTTAAAAAGTTATTATAATCATACTAGTAGCTTCAATAACGAAAAGTCTAAGCATAGCACTACTTTATCCACTTACGTATGTACCATTAAACAAGAACTTAATAGAGACCCTATCTTGAAATGGGAGATACTGAAGAGATGCGCTAAATATAAAGCTGGCTATGTACAGAGGAAAAACTAGCTGTAACTTTGTATAAACAACCGAATAATTGATTGAATTACAAGACGGAAATATTGAATAAATGTAGGCATATGAAGCCCTGGCTGTTGGATTATCGTGGGATAGTGCTTTTTTGTTTTTCTTTGCCTTTCACTTCACTATTTAAAAATTTAAAAATTAAAAATATTTTTGTAATAAAGTTGTTAACTCCCACTCCTTGTGTTTGGCATCTCCTTTCATGGTCCCGTGGGTAGTCTTAATTTCCTTCTTATATGTCGTTTTTTCGTCTCCTATTTAGCCAGCTTTTCCTGACGATCCGTTTAGGTGAAACCTAGGTAGGTTCGTTTGGCTCATTAGGTGTTATCTATTTATTTCGCTCTACCTCTGTATTGAGCGATTTCTGTTAGATGATTACTCGTATCGGGTTTTTTTCTTTGTGCTTCGTGCTGATCTCGGTCCGACCACATTTAACTGACGTTCATGTACTAAGCTCTTTCTTTTTTTAAAACCATTTTTCCTTCTGTCGAAAGTTTTCGAGGAAGGTTTTAGACACGAGTATAATTAAAATCACGTTTATATATATATATTTCACAATATATATATATATATATATATATATTGTGAAATATATTTTTAAGGTATCGCATATTTATTGTTAAAAATTACCAACACTATGAATTTAGTATGTGTAAAATTAAAGTCTACAATTCAGATTCTAAAGATTCGCTCAAGCATGAAACAGACTGTTGCTATGCCACGTTCACAAGTGGAGTAGATATACTAAACAATTGGAGTAGATAGACTAAACTATCGACCGGTTCACACTCCACCCACGTCTATTGAACAGGTGAAGAGGCTCATCCCTTGTTTCCTGTTTAGGATGTGGTTTCCGGCTTTCTCTTTTCCAAACTTTTCACTCTTTTCTTTTTTTTTTTCAATTGGAGTAGATAGACTAAACTATCGCCCGGTTCACACTCCACCCACGTCTATTAAACAGGTGAAGAGGCTCATCCCTTGTTCCTTGTTTAGGACGTGGTTTCCGGCTTCCTCTTTTCCAATCTTTTCACTCTTTTCTTTTTTTTTTCAATTGGAGTAGATAGACTAAACTATCGACCGGTTCACACTCCACCCACGTCTATTGAACAGGTGAAGAGGTTCATCCCTTGTTCCTTGTTTAGGATGTGGTTTCCGGCTTTCTCTTTTGCAATCTTTTCACTCTTTTCTTTTTTTTTTTTCAATTGGAGTAGATAGACTAAACTATCGCCCGGTTCACACTCCACCCACGTCTATTGAACAGGTGAAGAGGTTCATCCCTTGTTCCTTGTTTAGGATGTGGTTTCCGGCTTTCTCTTTTGCAATCTTTTCACTCTTTTCTTTTTTCAATTGGAGTAGATAGACTAAACTATCGCCCGGTTTACACTCCACCCACGTCTATTGAACAGGTGAAGAGGTTCATCCCTTGTTCCTTGTTTAGGATGTGGTTTCCGGCTTTCTCTTTTCCAATCTTTTCACTCTTTTCTTTTTTTTTTCAATTGGAGTAGATAGACTAATCTATCGCCCGGTTCACACTCCACCCACGTCTATTAAACAGGTGAAGAGGCTCATCCCTTGTTCCTTGTTTAGGATGTGGTTTCCGGCTTTCTCTTTTGCAATCTTTTCACTCTTTTCTTTTTTTTTTTTCAATTGGAGTAGATAGACTAATCTATCGCCCGGTTCACACTCCACCCACGTCTATTAAACAGGTGAAGAGGCTCATCCCTTGTTCCTTGTTTAGGATGTGGTTTCCGGCTTTCTCTTTTCCAAACTTTTCACTCTTTTCTTTTTTGTTTCAATTGGAGTAGATAGACTAAACTATCGCCCGGTTCACACTCTACCCACGTCTATTGAACAGGTGAAGAGGTTCATCCCTTGTTCCTTGTTTAGGATGTGGTTTCCGGCTTTCTCTTTTCACTCCTACGTAGCCCCCTGCGCTTCAGTGGCGTTATCGCCTTGCTCGGGGTGATATGATTAAAAAAAAAACGAATCATCCTCATTCCCTTCGTTGTTCAACAGTAAGAAACAAGTTCTATTCGGACAGCTTCTTGCCAAGAACTGATGCTTTGTGAAACAGAATCTCGGCAGAATGTTTTCTCAATCATTAAAATCTTGACCTCTTCAAGTCTTCCATAAAAGTGGGTAGACACCGTTTTTAATCGTCTATCGACTTTTATCGATAAAATTATAACTAGACACAGAGCTGAAAGTTTAAGGATGATCCGTAATGTAATCGATCCTAAACACGCATCCCGCTTTTAGTTACTTTCATACTGACCTGATGTGGCTTCCTTGTGTCTTTTCTACAAACATTTTCATGGCAACTGCTCCGTAAAGCTTTTTACTCTGGTGTCCCGACTACATGAATTTATGCAGATTTAGATTGGTTTGAAATTTCAGTTACCTAAAGAAATTTGGAACGTGCAACAGCCAGAAAGACATGAATTTGACAATAGTCTGAACAATAAATAACGTAAATAATTGAAAACTAATTTTTTTCTCGTGAGAATCTATCTTGTACATTTACAAATCTACCATTCGCCCGTGCATTGGTTACTGTTGTCATATCTGGTTGGGTGCTTCTTCTATTTATCTCGAGATTCTGTAAAAAATCCAAAGAAGGACCTAAAATGTAATTGATCCTGACTTGGCATCTTGACTTCACTCACTTTCTCACCGACATGACGTCTGTCTTTTCTACAAATATTTTCATGTCCACTGCTCTGGTGACCCGAATAAATAAGTTTATGCGTGCTACTATATTGGCATTTAGGTCCTACCCCCTTACTGTTGAAATAGTAAAATGCAACTGCCGCTTCTACTTCAATTGTTTCTTTTCTCGCCCTTACAGCCTGTGGAACTCCCTTCTGTTTACTTGCTTCCCTGATAACTACAATCTTCAAAAGATTTAATGCAACATAAATCGCCATCTTCTATCGTCTTGAATCCCTTTCATCTTTTGTCCTTTTCTCAATCTTCCTTATTCTCAGTCTTCTCTTTCACTTTCACACCAGGTAACCTCCTGCGCACTACTGGTATTGCCGCCTTGCTTGGAGTGAATGATTAAAAAATACAACAAAAAATCTCTTAGACTCTCTCTCTCTGTTAGTGTGTGTGTGTGTGTGTGTGTGTGTGTGTGTGTGTGTGTGTGTATCCTCTGTATATCACGCACATACATGGTGACATTTTATATAAACTCAAAATATTTGAAAAGAACGTTCATTTCACTGAAAACTTTATCAACCAACTTGAAATTACACCAAATTATTTGTTGTATCTCAGATATTTGTTTGCACTACATTTATTAAAATTATTGTTATTATTACCCAAGCAGGTGTTAAATGGATTTATTTTGAAATGGTTGAATTTTTTTTTTTTTCTGTCTTCTTTTGGTAAATTTTGTCATTGGACTCACGATTAATCTAAACGCGTCTACTCCTAAGAGATCTTGTTAAGAAAATATCTAACTTCCGGCAGGATTCGAATCTGCAACTCAAATATACCGGGAAAATGTGACGTGTTTTACCACTCGAACTCAGAATATTTCATGGAAAACAAAGTTTGAATGAAGCCATCTAAAAACAGATGTTCCTGTTTATTTTAGAACATTCATTTCTGTCTTGTGTTCGTATATAAACAAACGTAACCGAAGACAACATTACGAAGTTTTAAGGAAACTAACGAAATTGGTATTAACCGACATATTTATTTAAATTTATTTGTTTGAACATTATATTTTATGGATACTCGTATTTGGGTGGATGGTCTGTACTTCTATAATTAAGCAGTACATTTTTAATATCCACTAGACTGAATATTCGAGAAACCTTGTTAGGAAAATATTTATCTTCCGGTAGGATTCGAACCTACAACTCCCACATACTGGGGAGATGCCGTCATTAGATCTAATGTGTCTTACCACTCGACCACAGAAGATTTCATGGTTAGCAAAGTATACGAGTGTTCATTAAATATTTTGTTTACGACGTGTGAATATCCGGCAACTTTACTCAGATTTTATATTTGTGTCATACGTGTTAATTGAGTCCCGTTAGTGACCTCCACACAAATCCAACAACGAGGATCTCGGGACATTGCCACAAGAATATTTGCTGATTCTTATAGCCATTCTATTTCGTCTTTTAGCCAAGACAGAATTTTTTGGAACCAACTTTGAATTTACTGAATTTTTGAAACCAATTTTCCATGACCGAACTTTTTGAGAGCAACATTTGATTACTAAATTTTTAAGCCCACATTTTCAACTACCGAACATTCTGACTTCCATTTTTTTTATGACTGAACATTCCAGACCAAATTTTCCCTAACTGAACTTCTTGAGAGGCATTATTTACATTATTCGGACTAAAGTCATCATCTTCGTTGACATTTGTACGATATTACGGCCGTTGGACACTTCAGCCTTCTTCAGGTACTAGAAATTTCGAACCGAATCCTTTATTACGATTACTGGGGTATATCACTCACATTCCTTGTGCGAAGCCGCTTCTGGTAGTCATGAGTTATCTCTCTTTAACCCTACCCTCTCTGAGTTATTTGTTCACCGTTGCTTTAGCCTGATATTGAACTCGCAACTCTTTGGGTAAAATCACTGAAACTAACCAAAGCCTATATGCACTGGGACATGTGTCCTTGAGGACCCCAGTGATCGTAATAAAGGGTTTGGTTCGAAATTCGTAGCACCTAAAGAAGGCTGGGGTGTGCAACAGTCGAAACGTCGTACAAATGGCATCGACGATGAGTACAATAGTGCGAATAATGTAAATAGTATAAATACTACCTCATTACAGAAATATAGACAAATTCTTGAGAGGCAATTTTAAAACAAATTTTCCATAATAGAATTTTTATTACATCATTATTTTAAAGCGAATTGTCCTAACCCCAAAATGTATTCACTTCACTATTACCATAAGTCGCAGTGTTAGCAATAGTTGTGTTCCGAAAAGCATATGCATCGTAATAAAAGTCATTATTTGCAGCCAGAAAAGTAAAGCTGTATCACATGAAAAACGGAAGACGCCGTGTTTGAAAACGGGAGACGCCGTTTGATAACACACGACAGAGTATCGTCTCGAGACTCCTAAAAGTATGGCAATCATGCAGTTATATGCTAAAAGTGAAAGAATGTTCAAGTGTGTATCGCTTTAATCGGATATCTGACTCCAAACGAAATATCTGTCTCACGGGTCGGGATATTTGTGATTCTCAGGGGTCAGACGTGTTAGGTCATTGATAACTAGCTTTAATGAGGTGGTTGATGAATATTTCGGCAAATTTGTACAACGCCTGAAAAAAAACTAAACAAAACAAAACCAAAAACGGAATGTCAAAGAAAAAGAATGAATCTACCGTAATCGTGATCATCGAAGCAATGCAAACGATCCTTTCTTTAACTGCATAGAAAGTGCTTAGTCAGGGCTTTCTTAAAAAATCGGCATCACTCCATAAGGTAGCAGGGACTCCGGATCATATGTGGCGGTAATATTCTAAGATGTACATGGATGTACATACAGCTTTAAATTTAGAGTGTTTTTTCTCGTAGACCGGTTGCGACTCAAGGCCATACAAACAAGTCTGTCCTACTATTTAGCCATAGCTGAGGGGATAAAAGATGTATTCATACATTTCCCAAAGGTCACGTCAGTGAATGTAATCCGATTCTCAATCCGAGTGGCAATCAATCCACCGAGTCAAAAGCAGGTTTTGCCCTCGACGTTGCTATTAATTTAGAATGCAATAATTAAAATTGTAACTGGAAAGAGTAGTCAAAGACAGTAAACCTCCGCCAATGAAATACCGACATCATACCAGCAATTAGCAAAACATCATTAATAAAACGAGAAAGACTAACTGCAGTGAACTTGACCACTCTTATGAGTGAAAATACAAAAAAAAAAAAAAAAAAAAAAAAAGATTGGGCCGCTCTCAAATTTAAATGGACACTTAAAATGAAACACGGTATGTAATTAAGTATTTAAAATAGTCAAACAGAGGTAATTCAGTATTTTGCATTTGAAAGGTGAAAATTAAACTTTATTAATAAAACCGGGAAAATAACCCTGAAATATTATCTCAAACTGGATCGAACACAAAATATAATAAGATCGTGTCAGTCATGAGGTCAATCATGCCTGAAAGTTTCATCCGAATCTATCCATCGCGTCTCGAGATATTTTGACCACGGACATACAAACAAACAAACCAACAAACAAACATGCAAACTAACAAACCGGACCGAATACAATACCTCTGCTTTAAGGCGCAGTTAGTAAAACCTAAACCTATGACGAAAGTGAATTTATACATTTTTTTGTCCTTTAGAATTTACAACAAAAATATTAATGACTATTTGTTTGTATTGTTTATTTGCAAGAATAGTTTTATATCTACAACATTCTAAAAAAACTAATACAATTAAAAATAATCTAATGCAATATTTATCATTAACCAATTTAAAAAGAAATAAACATGAAAACAAGTTTTTATTGATAAATCTATACGCATCTAGTAAATTATTAAAATACATGAATCAACTATAAAAAAAATCCTTATTATTTACCATTTTATAAAGTTCTAATCAATTGGCAATTAGTCAGTGCTTTGCCAACCATTCCAAGAAACAATCTAATAAATAAATAGCGTAAATTGACTATGAAACTGCGCCCGAAGAGTTATGCCACCTCTAGGGTGCAGGCCTGCATAGGGTTTTTATGAGAGATCGACAGTTTCCCATGCAACACGTCACCCCTTTGCACACTATCAATGTCGTCCAAAGGAAATACAGTGGCCAATACAACTTGGCACCGGCGTCGTCGCAGCAGTTGCTAAAACGAAATGGAACATGACATTGGATTGTCTTAGGGACACCAGCTCTGGAGTTGAATTCTTTTTTCCCTATTTAACCATAGTTGGAGATTTTGAATTCAGTTTTCCTTCTCCCAGACCGGTTGCCACCAAAAGCTATAAAACCCAGTCTGTCCTGCGATTTACCCATTGCTCGGGGTGGGGAGAGAAAAGATGGATTCATAGCACGTATTAATGTAATGAACACGACTGAAATTCGAACACAGCTCTCCGATTTCTCAATCTGAGATTAAATATATTTATTGCCCTTTGCCTCCATTCATATGTTAAGGTTTTATTTCGATTCTAATCATCGTTTTTTAAAACAATAAACATTTCCGAAGAGTGGAGGGAGTAGCCTTTTTCTTTCTTTAATATCTCCCTACTCTGGCATTCTTTCTTTCTTTCTTTCTTTCTTTCTTTCTTTCTTTCTTTTATAGCCTCTTTCTTTGTACTCTTTCTTTTTGTTTTCTCGTTAATATAGTTTCATTTATTCATTATTCGTTAATATCTGACATTCTTTTCTTTTTCTTTCCAGTCTTTCATTCATTCATTTATTATTTATTGTTTCTTTACAGCTTAACTTATTTTTATTTATTTCGTCTTGTTTATTCTTATATGCAAATTTATATCTGACATACGTACGATATCCATAATTTGTTAATAATTGCGTGGATATAAGTACAAGAGCAAGAGTAATTATGACTTGGTTGCCAAATTTTGGAAGCGTTACACGAATTTCTGATCGTTATTATTATTATTATTATTATTATTATTATTGTGTTGTTTTTCATCATAGTTCGATTTCTGCTATGGTCGCACTACCTACCAAGTCTGCGGTAATAACTAAGGCAAATCGTGGTGTGTTGTTATGGCTCCATTTCTTGTTTTTTCTATCTCCCATAACATCCTTAGCGTTACATAGACAAAGTTCTCCTTAGTGTGTGGGCTGTAATTAACAAGACAATTTTTATATATCTCTTAAGCTGGGGTTTCCATGATTCTTTCAACGTGTTGTTTTGTTCCATTTTTTATTATTCCAAGTGCAACTGGTACTATTCTTGTTTTCAATTTCCGCATTTTTTACCATTCAATTTCCAGGTCTTTATATTTTGTTAGTTTTTGGAATTCCTTGGTTGCTGTTACAATCCGCTCGACAAGCCATATCAATTAATAAGCAGAATTTTTTTTTTGGTTTTTTTTTTTTGGTTTTTAACAATAATGTCCGGTCTATTTGCTTTAGTTTTCCTGTCTATGTAGATGGTGCAATCCCATCTTCTGTTTCTGTAACCTTATTATTATTATTATTATTATTATTATTATTATTATTATTGAAAATGGCGACACCTCTTCATTGGATATAACAAACAGTCTAGCGTTTCTTTGTACCCTTGAGAGTCTAGGTTCTTGTAAATATAATTGCGATAAAAAGTTCAAAAGTAACGTTTGTCCTGACTGTTTCAGTCAGTGGTTAAATGTTGAAAACATTTTCTGCAAATATATGAACCTAACCACTTCCCCATAAAAAAGCACGAACACATACCAATATATTGCCACCCTCACACATACTCATTATCGTTAGACTCTATGCTTGTGTACTCTGTGTAGATTTTCGAGTATAAAGTGTCATATTTAGATTTTTGTAGTAGAAAAAGCCAATCCGTATTTCTGCTCTCGGTCGATCATCGGAGACAAAGGGAAGGTGGTCATTAGTCTGCCGCAAAGAGTGAGGGATAAACCCACCATTGAAACAATTCTTTAATGATTTCCACGTCCTAGAGAATAAGAAAAAATTAAAATTTCAGCAAAAAATTCTATATGACATGCTCTTTCTTTCTTTCTTTCTTTCTTTCTTTCTTTATTTATTTATTTATTTATTTATTTATTTTCCTTTCATTTTGAAAGGAATAGGCAAAAATTAGCAACAAAACTCTTGAAAAGAAGTGACCGAAAGTACTTGGGACAATTGACACTACGGACAATTTTGTACACTCCCTCACCTCGACCAAACGTAAAAATTTAAGAATACTATGAGAATGCAACAAAACATAATCAATTTTTTTCCTCGTCTCGCATATTCAACGAAACACACACACGCACGCACGCACGCACACAAACGCACACACACACACACACACACACACACACACACACACATATATATATATATATTTATAAATGGAACTTTGTGTGTGTATGTGTGTGTGTATGTGTCCGTTACCTATAGACTCCAAAACGGCTGAACGGATTTTCTTGAAAATTTACACAGTTGTACTATAAGCGTCTGCGAGTGTTCTTAGCTAGGTTTTATGTCGAGGCACCCCCGATAAATATCGAAAATCGATAATCGAAAAAATCGGGTTATAGAAGAAGTGGTCCGATTTTAATCAAATTTGATACACTCATAGACAAAGACATAAGAAACGATATTCAGAAGTTTCAAGGTTGCAGTTCTTACAATAGTGCAAAAAATCGATAAGATATATATATATATATATATATAAGACAAGATATTTGTGTGTGTCTGTTTATCTGCCTGTATGTTTGTATTTTTTTCAGCCCTTTTATTTTAGTTTTTGCTTCGGGTTTGGCTCGAAAAACACTTATTTGATATCGATACCAGGAAGTCAAAATTTGACTTACATCCATTCATTTTTCTTTCAGTCTGCGGTTTCGCTTTAACTGAAACAACTATTGCTTTTTAGTCTTTCGTGCCAACGTCCAAAGAGTCTGAGCTCCAGGACCATGGATTAGTTTTAAAGCTTTCATTACACCTGAGCAACGCTGGGCTATACTGCTAGTCTATCTATTTGTTTGAACGTTATTTTTAACTCTCATATTTGAGTAGATACTTTGTTTTTATTATTAGACAGTATATTTAATGTTCATACAAAAAACTAAAAATATGGCGGATTTAACCAATTTCTTTATATATGAATATATATATATATATATATATATATATATATATATATATATACGTTTCTGAAAAATTCGGAAATTACGGCGTCTTTCATAAAACAAAAAGAAATGTTACTCTTAAATATAAATATACGATTATTCATGCCATTGTATTTAATAAAACCAATCCATTAAATGTTCCTAATATAAAAATGCATAGTCATAATAGACATTCTTAATAAAGTAAGTAAACTTTTCGTTTATTTAAGCGTAAAGTGTTTTACACTTATCTAAAAAAAATTGATGTATACATCGACTAAAAAAGGAAAAGAATATATGTATTTTAAAAATTAAATCTTTCCCAAGGTATTAATCTGTTTTATATATACCGTACTATATTAAACCCAATCTTTTTCGAACACTTTACTAGGCAATGTAAGAATATTCTTCAAGGTTTGAGACGCACAAAGTAACTGAAAGCTAACATTGTACAAAAAACGAAAAAGCTTACGTGGTTTTCTTTCTGTTTTTGCATTGAATTGACGCATGCGCACTGTCACAATTTTGAGCTTTTGCTCTGAGACGATGACGTCGATAAATGCATTGAGCACAACGATGAGGCAGGCTGAAAAAAAAATCAGATGTCATTATTATAACTATCACTACTACTGCTGGTAATCTTGTCTATTTTTGTGCATTTTTTTGTGCAGAAGACGAAATGTTGATAAAGAATAGTTTTCTTTTTTGTCTCTTTTCGAATTATTTAAGTGTTCCTCAAAAATGTACTCACTAATTGACTTTCTATAATTTCTTGTTTTTTTTTATTTTTTCAGTCTATACATTTAATTTAATTTTTAAAATATTTTAAACTGTTAATCTTCTTTGCATGTCAATAAGCATTAATATTTATTTAATTTTAAACATTAGTCTTGTTTGCGAATCAACACTGCAGTTATTGTCATTTAAAAAGTGACTACATTTTAGGTAGACACACACCGTGTGTGTGCATATATATATATATATATAAAAGTAAAAAAATCCGAAATTTAATTTCGTTGAATGGCCATTTCAGCGAAAAAAAAATTCTCGCTTCATCAGCAATATTGCTGATGAAGCAAGAATTTTCTCGCTAAAATAGCCATTTAACGAAATTAAATTTCGGAGTTTTTGACTTACTTTATATATATTTGGCTCTGTATATAGATAATACTATTTACATCGAGCCCTCCATCTTGATCAATTTTAATATTAATTAAATTAATATTTATAGGATCGGGTTGGGGAATTTTACCTATTTGCTCATCCTTTTTGGATTAAAAAATATATATATTCTTGACACGTGCAATATTACGCACACCTACAAGAGATAAGCTTCTCAATACATACTTACAATTACATTTAAAAATAAACGTTTATTGTTTTGTTGCACATGGCGTATATCTGACCAATGGAATGAACAGTTCAGTATACTGTCCATTTGTTCTTTGTTTTTGTTTTTTCGAATTAAAAAAAATCATGTTCGTTTCTTCAATACTTGTTATATTTCAGTTATGCTGAGTGCGTTTAGTTAAAGTTTCTGGAGTGCATTTAACCGTTGAATAAAGCATAAATTCCACTTAAAAACGATGTCTTGCAATTCATTTTTCTCTACGCAATTTCGCTCATCAACCCGCAATGTAGTTTGCTGGCAGCATCGTTGCCGCACTTTTATTAAGAAGTCACCACCTTGAACTATGATGTGTTTCACAGTAGGGTCGATAACGTCGGAACAACTCCACCACGCGTCTAACATAAATAAAATAGAGTTTTATATAACACAACACTCAATAAATCCCGGTTCTAACTAAAAGAAAACAACCTTGAGGCAAAATTCAACTTTATTCATCAATATTGTCTTCTTCTAAGGCGATACGATTTCCTTTTACAGTGAAATCGATAAAATGCAGCCGTAACTTCTACTCCAACAGTTTCTTTCCTCGCACTTCCCGACTGTGGAATTCTCTTCCAAAAGATTGCTTCCCCGACGGCTACAATCTCCAGGAGTTTAAATGTAAAGTCAATAGACACCTCCTAACACACTAACCTGCTCCCATTCTATCAAACACTCTTCCCATCTGCCCGACACTCATCCTCGCTATCCTTACTCATCTATCACCTTTCTCCTGACATTCCCTATGTCTATCCACTCCTTCTCTTTACCTTCCCCTATGTAGCCCCATGCGCAATAGTGGCAGTGGAATGCCTTGCTTGGGGTGAGATGATTAAAAAAAAAAAAAAAAAAAAAAAAAGATACACTGATTCCAACGCTTCTCTCACAATTCGATGCCGTTTTTGCAGAACGATTTGTCTTTGGCCTCAAAATACGCCTGAGTATCTGACATCACTTCTTCATTGGAGCCAAATCTCTTTCCCTGGAGCATTCTTTTGAGGTCTGCAAACAACCAGTAGTTGTTGGGGTCAGATCTGGAAAATAGGGTGGACGCGAAAGCAATTCGAAGTGTAATTCATGTAGATTTTCCATCATTTTTTCTTCTTCATTTGTGGCTGTTTTTGGCGATTTATTCCTTCAAACGCACTAATAATGCTATATAATATTTGTTATTGATGGTTCTTCCTTATTCAAGGTAACTGATGAACAAAATATCTTGCGCATCCCAAAATACGGAGGCCAAAACCTTGCCTGCTGATGTTTACATCTTTGATCGCTTTTGATGGCTATCACCTGCTGCTGTCCACTCAGCTGACTGCCGATTTGACTTCGGAGTGAAGTGTTGGATCCATGTTTTATCCATTATCACATATTTACGCAATAACTTCTTGTTGCGTTGAAACAGTTGAAAACAAAGTTCTGAGTCTTTGACGCGTTGTTTTTGATTGACTGTGAGCAAATGCGGCACTCACATGTTTTTTAATCATATCACCCTGAGCAAGGCGGTAACGCCACTGATGCGTAGGGCGCTACGTAAGAGTGAAAAGATTGGAAAAGAGAAAACCAGGAACCACGTACTAAACAGGGAACAGGGGATGACCTCTTCACCTGTTCAATAGACGTGGGTGGAGTGTGAACCAGTCGATAGTTTAGTCTATTTACTCCAATTAAAAAAAAAGAAAAGAGTGAAAAGATTGGAAAAGAGAAAGCCGGAAAACACATCCTAAACAAGGAACAAGGGATGAGCCACTTCATCTGTTCAATAGACGTGGGTGGAGTGTGAACCGGTCGATAGTTTAGTCTATCTACTCCAATTGAAAAAAAAAAGGAAAAAGATTGGAAAAGAGAAAGCCGGAAACCACATCCTAAACAGGGAACAAAAGATGAGCCACTTCACCTGTTCAATAGACGTGGGTGGAGTGTGAACCGGTCGATAGTTTAGTCTATCTACTCCAATTGAAAAAGAAAGAAAAAAGATTGGAAAAGAGAAAGCCGGAAACCACATCCTAAACAGGGAACAAGGGATGGGCCTCTTCACCTGTTGAATAGACGTGGTTGGAGTCTGTTCAATAGACGGAACACAGCTTTCTCATTGACATGCAAAATGATGAATACACTGCTTTCTGAGATGTTCAACTCTGCTATCTTATGCAACTTCAATTTACGATCGGCCGAAACGAGTTTGTGGAATTTTTTGGTGTTTTTTGTGTCGATTTTGGGCGACCTGAGCGTTCAGCATCATTTGTGTATGTACGATCACATTTAAAGTCAGTATACCACCTCTTAACCATTGTTTCCGAGGGAACAGAGTCTGAATAACAGTTATCAAGCCATTGCTTCGCTGAACAGTATTTTTTCCATCAGAAAACAATGCATTATCATCACACGAACTTCAAATGTTTCCATTGTTTTAAAAATTTGTTACAGTCGCTTCAATTAAACAACTGTAATT
Source organism: Ascarosepion bandense (assembly GCA_037127315.1). Lineage (NCBI taxonomy): Eukaryota > Metazoa > Mollusca > Cephalopoda > Sepiida > Sepiidae > Ascarosepion > Ascarosepion bandense. Next base: position 9,721,332 of record JBBBDQ010000548.1, on the reverse strand, counting down.
TGTAAACTAATTATCCGACTGGGCCCCGCTTTTGTCACCTGTCATTTGAAGGTTATTACTTCATAAAAATCATATGGTTTTTTATTAATGGCGCCATTTATGTGTCATGCCCGGGACGTATTGAGTGATGAATTATGTGTTAACTTGGTCAATAACAGTCCAAAATTTTAAAAAGAGAATAGAATATTTGTTTAGTTTAATGTTAAGTTGAGAAATAAAACAAAGTGGAAATATTTTTTAATGACAACGCGTTTCACCTTCGTGTATTTGACAGTCGTCTTCCGGCTGGAATGAAAGTACAAAACTGTCTCATTTTATTTGTTTTTCTGCGTATACTACCAAGTTGTTAGAAGCGTTTTCGTATTTTTTAAAATTTATTTTTGAAGTTTTGTCAAATTTCTAATTCTAGATTTAACAAGTTCGAGACTTTTTCATCATAGCAAGCATACATCAGTTCCGTGTGGTTTTCAAAATCATCTGCTGCTGACTGCACGTCTTATTACATACTCTTGAGCAATGTCAAAGGATCACAAGGTTTTTAGGGGGTTTCTAATGTACAGTTTCGGGTGGTAAATGAGTTCAATTCTTTATATAGGTTAACTGATTAGAATCCAGCTGTACTTGGACTAAACGAAATTTTTCATCGTTATTTCTTTTTTCTTTTTAATGTTTCTGAATTGGCGACTGAAAAACTTACCCGCCACTTGATACCATCAGCCAGGCTGAAGCTGAGTACACGAACAGTGCTATGAGGAATTGACGGCAGAATCACTTGTTTCGGTAGGAAGACATTTTTTTTCAAAGATTCATCATGAATTCTCAGTTGCTTCTGAACTTTGTTTTCTGTCCGGAGGAAAAAGAATATATATATATATATATATATATATATATATATATATATATATATATATATATAATTTAAAAAGAAAAAACCCGCTCATCATAGTTTCTTAATCGGTAGAACAGTAAAATATAATAGGTGTGAGAAATGAATTATTCAATGATGAGAAAGGGGAATGAACTGCTAGAAACAAATCCAGCCAACACTCTTGCTGTTTACACAGCGAGAGCCTGCAAGACATGATGTAAACATACTCTAGCACTTTTAAATGGAAAAGTGAATGTGAATTGGCTAAAACAGAAAACGAATCCGCATTAAATGCCATCGTACACTTTCTGTTATCTATAAGATGTTCACAAACTGAGGAACAACAAGCGTTACGGATGAGTTCATTTTCTTGCCAGGTATGGTTCCTGATTTTCAGTGGAATATGCTGTTTGATTCTACTGTCAAGCCGCTGTGTAGTTCTCCCTATGTAACTGACACCGCAGCTACAGTCATACTTATAGACTACAGAACTTATTTGATGAGGAGGAAGAACATCCTTACGACTAGAATATAGAACCGATCTAGTACCAAACGCAACACGCATGTCAGCAGAAAAAAACAGTTCTGCACATCAAAAGACATTTGCCTTCTCTCTAATTCACGGGAGTCTTAAATATCCCGGACATTTCGCTATAATAAGTGGTTTAATCTTTCTGAAGTCAGTTATTTTGTTACGAATCACTGAATTGACAGCAGTGTGTGGATACCCATTATCTTGGCCAATACGGAAAACCAATATACATTAATCTCTATGGCACACTTTCTATTTTTATAAGATATTCACAAATTTAGGAACAATAAGAGTGACGGATATGTACATTCTCTTGCCAGGTATGGTTTCTGATTTTCAGTGGAACATGCTGGTTGATTCTAGTATCAAGCCGCTGATTAGTTCTCTCTATATAAATAACACCGCAACCACAATCATATTTATAAACTACATAATTTATTTGAGAACGTCCTTAAGACTTGAAGCCAAAGCAGATCTAGTCCCAAACACAATATCAGATCTTGTAGACCCTTGCTGTGTAAACAGCGAGAGTGCTTGTTGGGCCTTGTTGTGATCAGCCTCTGGTAGTTCATTGCCATTTCCCATCATTGACCAATTCATTTGTCACACCTATTATATTTTACAGTAAGTTCTCGCAATTAAAACGTTGATGAGTGGAAGCGAAATCGATTGTTTTTGTTTTAAATTTTGTCCTCATGCCCTGTAATATCAAAATTATTACTTTTAAAGCAATGCTCAAGTTCTGTACCACAAAAAATTGTTTATATATATATATATATATATATATATATATATATATATATAAACAATTTTATATATATAAAATATAAATATATATATATATATATATATATATATATATATATATATATATATAAGAGAGAGAGAGAGAGAGAGAGAGAGAGAGAGAATGGCAAACCCGTGAAGACAGAGAGGACAATCCAAAAGATTTTATCCAGTTAAAACAAAATATTAATTAGATAAAAATAGAGAGCTCGTAGGATATTATCCAGAACATTATTAAATATTGAGAAGAAAACTCAAAACATAATTAAACGGTTATAAATCCAGAATTTATTTCAACAATGTAATTTTATATTGTCGCTATCAGACCGTTGAAAAAAAAATCACTCAAAATATTTTAAAAGGTTTTTTAAAATATTCTGAGTGATTATTTTATTTTTCAGCGGTCTGAAGGAGATATTGTAAAATTACATTGTTGAAATAAATTCTTGATTTATAACCGTTTAATTATGTTTTGAGTTTTACTCTCAATATTATATATATATATATATATATATATATATATATATATATATATATATATTGTTTTTTAATTAAAAATACATTGCGACACAAATTTCTTTGTTTAGAGATATCTATCTCGTCATCAGGCAATGTTAAATCCTTGTTGTGAAAATGATTTTCATTTAAATATAAGAAACAATACGTTTGTTATTTATAGATATGGGAAGACATATAAATTTATGTGTGTTCAATTTAACTAATCAGAATACAGATTCACTTTAAATTTGAAAAAAGTTAATATTTTTGAGGAATAGATGATTTCTTCTTTCAATCTTAACGATCAAAGTGTCAACCTAATTTTTAACACCCCTTTCTAGACCCTACTTCAGTTGATGTATACATAATTGTTACGAATTTTTTCTTTCATCTTTCTCCATATCCCAATTTTTTCTAATAGAAAAAGGGGAAAAATAATCAAATTACACCAAGATTCATATAAATAAGAGAATAAAACCTAGGATATGATAGCAGATCGAAAAAACACAGTCCTGATGTGTAGCGACATCATATCGTTTTCCTCACGAAACTTAGAAGTCAGCATGAATCTGCTCTGTTAAAGTGACAAATTCTTTACATGAAACCTCTCAACAATCTACCTCTACCCCGATACCGAGCACTTTACGATAAACAAAAACCGCCTGTCCAAATTAACTTTTATCAGTAAAACTATTGAAAAAATAATCTTGGTGCTAAATATTATCACAATTGAACACTATATATATATATATATATATATATATATATAAGTTAACAATAGCTCTAACAATATTGATAATATTAATAATAATGGTTTACATCAAAATAAACATAACACTATTAACTTATACTTATTGCAACCAAATACATAATAATTACAAACAAGATGAAAAAACTCTCAAAAACATAATACGTAGAAATGTTAAACCAGTGGATAGTAATAATCAAATTCAACTCATTATATACTATAAAAAATTCAAAACAATTGACCTCATAGTCTCTAATAACTCTACAAGCACTAAACTAAATTCTCTACAAAAAAAACAATGTAGTGTACCAATTTACATGCCCATTCAGAGATTGCATCTCTGGTACTAATAAAAAAACCCAGTACATATATTGGTTTTACTACAACCACGCTCTCCCGTAGACTTACATGTCACCTTTCTGATAAGAGTACAATTAAACAACATTTCTCAGAAAAAACATAAACATGTAGGTAATATCAGACAGATTTTAGTCAACAATACAATAATCCTTACTCATACACACAGTAAAAAGAACCTTCAGATATTGGAGGCCATGTACATTAAATCCAAACAAACCACACTTAATAAAATCACCTTTAAATCCGGTCATAACACGTTACATTGTATTTGAATACATGATTCTGTTGTCATTTCGCGCTATCACGCAGTGTGACGTCATCGAACCGCATTGCAAATGTGCGAACTGCGTTTATTATTTTTGGTAACTTTTGCCGTTGCCTAGCGGAGTTATAGGTCAACACAAAATAAAATCGTCGGTGATGGTGGATGTTACTGTATTACCGTCTTAATAACCTCTCTGAAGATGGCTCATGTGAGCCGAAAGCTTAGAAGCAAATTAATAAAAATTATCCAAAGCCGTCAGTTAATAGAATCAGCTATGAACACTGTAGTAATGTTCTAAAATGTTTGTAAAAAAACTGTTTTTTCATGATTTAACACATGCATGACCTTGACATTACAACTTATAAAAAATTCCATTGTGGATAATTTTCACGTTCTAATGAACGCTAGCAATTTGTCAACCGTTATATTTGAAGCAATTTTTAGAAACGGTCTCCCTGGTGTAATAAGATCCCAAGTGGGTATATATGCTGACAACACTACGGTTTACTCTCGTCTCGATCAAAAATCTACCGAGGCTGAAAAAGCAAACCTCGCAGCCGAGCTTGAAAAGGACCTCCAATCCGTGGTGGACTGGGGTAAGAAATGGCTCGTACATTTTAATGCTTCTAAAACGAATCTGCTATCTAATAACCACTACAGACAATCGTTCCTCCCACCCATTAATATGGATCAGGCTTCTCTCCCTGAAAGTAAAACACTGCGTCTCCTCGGATTAACTCTCACATCAGACCTCAAGTGGAATAACTATATAGAATCCATAGCCTAATCCGCTGCTAAGAAAGTCGGTTCTCTGAGTAAGGCCATGAAGTTTTTCCCGTCCGAAACAATCCTGCACATATACAAGTCTACCATCCGCCCGTGCATTGAGTATTGCTGCCATATCTGGTCAGGTGCTCCTGCTATTCATTTAGGTGTCCTCGACCGAATCCAACGGAGAATCTGTAATGTGATGTGATCGATCCCGACTTGACAGCTAGGATACAGTCGCTTTCTCAACGATGCAGTGTGGCTTCCCTGTGTCTCTTCTACAAATACTTTCACGGCTTCTGTTCAGATGAACTTAGCTGACTGATACCCCTATATATGAATTTCCTCGAGCCACAAGATTAGCAACTAAGTCCCACCCTTTTTCTGTGAAACCAATAAATTGTAAACGCAAATTCTACTCCAGCAGCTTCTTTTCTCGCACTTCCCGCCTGTGGAATTCTCTTCCGCATACTTGCTTTCCCGACAGTTACAATCTCCAAGAATTTAAATGTAAAGCAAATAGTCATCTCCTGTCTCACTAACTTACATTCTTTCTCTCTCTCTCATGCTTTTTTTCTTCGTCCACCCCACTCTCATCAGTATTCTCTTCCTTCTCCTACTCTCTTCCTGATACCCCCTGCAACCTCCCACTCCTCATAACATTCCTCCATTGTAACCCCCTGCGCAACAGTGGCAGTAAAATGCCTTGCTTGGGGCGACACGATTATAAAAAAAAAAAACAGTTTTGTGATTATTTTTTGTTGCCATAACTCAAACCCCTGAAAATGATCCCGGAAAGAGATTGAAAGTACATGGGTACCTTGAGAAATAAATGATAATAACATCTGTCAATGCTACAGCTGATTTTTGACATCTTTCAATTATAATACGCGAAAGATTATCCGTGAGTATGAACGGATCTTATTAAAAATAAGTAGACACAATGTTTGCAATTTATTTAATCTGTCATGCCTAAAAGAAAATGTTCTGCCTAAATACACAAATATATATATATATATATATAGATATATATAGAGAGATAGATATATAGACATATATATAGAGAGATAGATAGATATATATAGAATATATATATATAAGAGAGAGAGATAGATAGATATGTATAGATATATAGATATATATATAGAGATAGATAGATAGATATAGAGAATATATATATATATATATATATAGAGAGAGAGAGAGAGAGAGAGAGTGTGTGTGTGTGTGTGTGTGTGTGTGTGTGTGTGTGTGTGATGGAGAGGAGAGGGAGAGAGAAAAGAATTTACTTGGAAAAGCTTCTCATTTAGCTAAGCAATGATTTTTCAGTCATGCCGACTTCTAAGCTTCCTGGGGGTATTATTGTAAGGATAATTAAGTTTGGTGTAATTTGATATCTTTGTGTGTGAGTGAATGATTGATTAAGAAGTGTCAACACAATGAAAAGCAATTAACCACCAACGAATTCTACGCCACTTAAGGAACAGCAAAAAAACAATAAAACAAAAATAAACAAATAATACAACATTCATCAAGCAAAACAATCACTCACACACAAAATATCAAATTAAACTAAACCTCATATGAGTGCAAAAAATATTGGTAAACATCAGCAGAAAAAGCCTGGAGTGTGAAAACATTACAATAATAGTCTAACGAAACTTCAAAGTCTCCTTGACTGAAATAATACTGCTCAGCTGACAAGCTTCTCTACATTAATTCCATTGAAGGCTTTTTCCTTATCTTTATATCCAGCACTTTAGGACAAAAATCTGCTTGCCTAAAATGCCTTTCCTGCCAGCAAACTACAGAAGAAAAAAAAAACAGCAATTTTGAACTAAACCTCATTACAATTTAACTCGATATATATATTATATTTCTACTAATTTCTGGTAAGCTATATGTATTTGTTCCCACTGATCTCAGTCAAGGTCACTATTGCCCCTTCCACCTACTTAGCATCTCATCTTGTCAAGTGGAAACATTGGTATGCTCAACTTTGAATAGTAATGAAACAGAAAGGACAAACCAGCAGATGTAGCTACTTATAATATTGTGTACAACCTGGCGTTCATAGAAGGTATTAGTTGTTGCTATTGACTGTCATGGCTAATAAGAGTCATCAGACCCGAGAGATAAGAAGCAGTTTCAAGGCATATTAGTTACAGGCGTTTATGTCAAAACTACGCGGAGCCGAGTCAGACTATAAAAGCGAAATCGAGTAAAGCATGTCGAATGTTTTAGTTAAAAGAAAAACGAAATAGAAGAAAACATTTTAGAATGAATAAATGAAACGTTAAACTAAACGAAATCTACACAAATTTGAAAGCAAAGGTCACAAGAAAGACGTCTGTAAACAATTATGAGGTTTATTCGATGTAGTCTATGATTTCAATATGCTTAATTGACCAATTCAAAAACAATTAGTAGTTCAACTTAGTTAAAAGTCCAGCCTTGTAATTTAGTATAATCTGTGTGTGGGGGATTTTAATTTTTTTTTTTTTTTTGACGTGGGAAAGAAACTGGAACAATTCTCTCAAACAAGTTAATAATTTCTGCAATTAAATAATAAAATTAGGAAACTTTTACTTACAGCTAATTTAATAGATAAGACGGTTAAATTATGGTAGGAAAAGAAAACATTTCAAAATATTTTAGTAGCTGAGATCAGATCTACGGGGCGAGTTAGGGACAAACGAAGTATACACACATATTAAAACACACACGCACACATATACACATATATGATATATTAATTAATGTTGCTGTCCAGCATACACCTAGACAGACAAGCGTTTCTATACAAACATGCACATACACTATCATACACTTTACCATCAAAAATATTTCACGTACTAAAAATAATTATATATTGCTTTAATAAACGTGACACATATCTGACCACTAAGAAATAAACCCAAATCACAATAAACCAGTGTACTGTCTCTTTAGTGTTTTTGAATTAAAAAAAAAAATTCTTTCGGTCTCTGAAGAAGCTTTAATAAAAGGGAAACATGTTAGATTGAGGTACGTTCCCTATTTGCTTTTTTTTTCTTTATTCTACATTTTGTCGGATTCCGATACATATATTGAAAACACACACACACACACACACACACACACACACACACACACACACATATATATATATATATATATATATATATATATATATATATATATGGTTAAATAAAAAGAAAACAAGAGGAAAACTGTATTGAACTCGCCTAAGCGTTTCGTCCTGTGATGCACTTTATCAAAGGAAAAAGACGAAATGAGCTTTATTACAAATTACGTATCTATAAACAAACAGTGTTGGCAACTATAAAAATCCTCATATATCATTCAGAAAGATTAAAAGAAATTTTTTTTATTTTAGAATTCCTTCATGTGTAGTGTATGGCCACGAGATGTTAATATGAAGGGAATTTAACCGTTTTCTTTGGACTTTTTATTATGTATGTTTGTATGTTTGTATCGTTTCCATTAGAAAAGGTAGGGCACAAATTGATATTTTGGTAGTACTGGATGGTGGCACTCTCGAGAATTTTCCTTCTGAATAAATTGCTTACTATTTTTATTAGTGTGGTATTTTTTAAATCGAAATTGTGGTCGAATTTCATTTCTGTGAATTACTAATGCATTCGTTAGATTATTATTAGTGATGTCTCTTCTGTGTTCATATATGCGTTTTTTTTAGATTTCTACTTGTTTCTCCAATGTATATTGAGAAACAAGTCTGGCAATTTATTTAGTATATAACTGCTTGTTCACTATTATGATTTCCTAATAGTTTCGAGGTAGTTGTTACTATCTGTGTTTTTTTAGATGAGATGAATTGTTTTGGAGAGTGAATGCAATGGAATTGGTGGGTAGTATAATGTATATGTTATTGTTTAGATTATTATTGCTGATAATATTGCTTTTGTGGTGGTTGCATATTTTATGGGCCTTTCTTTTTGTGTTCTGAATAAAGTGATATGGGTACTGTAAGTTTCTGAATGTGTTTTTTATGTATTTTTCCTCTTTTATTAAATATTGGGGGTTGCAGATTCTTAGTGCTCTTAAAATGAAGCCTATAATAATACGAGATTTGATTTTGAAAGAGTGGTCAGAATATATATATATATATATATATATATATATATTAAACAGTTACAGAGTCAAATTAGACCAGCAAAAAGCTGTATTAAAATGCTCAATACACATTTAAAGAAAGAATAAAACATAAAGAAATAACGTGCAGAGCTTTTAAATATCAAAATTCATATATATATATATATATATATATATATATATAGAGAGAGAGAGAGAGAGAGAGAGATATTAAAAATTTTAGTATATATATATATATATATATATATAAATTTTAATATATATATATATATATATTTTTATATATATATATATATATATATATATATATATATATATTCTTATATATGTATGTTTATATATATATATAAAAAATTTTAAAATATATCATATCTCGTCATGTCAGTTATGTGTGTGAGTATGGGTGTGTGATTGCGTATGTGAATGTATGTATGTGTGGTTATGTGCGTGTTGCTGCTATATAGGCGGAGTAAGAGAGAGAGAGAGTGAGAGAGAGAGAGAGAGAAAGAAAGAGAGAAAGATAACTGAATGGATACTAACAGTTACTATATATCGATACAATACTACTAATTTAATTATCCGTAATAACAACTCCCCACCAACTGATGTATTACATATAACCAACATTATATATCGATTCAAATGTCCTTTGGGAGAATGTATTTTCGACAAAAAAATCGAATATATATGTTAGATTTACAACAACTACATGACATTACACCTGTCTGATCACTCGTCCATTTCTAAACATCTGCAACAACATTCCTGTCTGCAGTCACAATATAAAAAAGTAATGATCGATAACACAACTATCCTACACTAAGAAAACAAAAGCAAACTACAGATTCTCGAGGCACTTAAGCCGTCAATTAATAGAATCAGCTATGAATACTGTAGTAATGTTCCAAAATGTTTATAGAAAGAACAGTTTTTTCATGCTTTAGATATCATTCATCTCTTTCCGAATCTTTGCGCTGTCCTCAGTTTGACAACCAAACACTCTGAAATGTTGGTATTGGAGCTTCCTACACGAATCTGTAACCACATCAACCTTTACATCTGGCCACCTACCTCTCCAGAGTGCAACTCTCTTAATTATTATGGGTATAGCGCAGTTGATCGAGAGACCAACATGAACTTAAGGCAACGATTATGGCAGTATTCACCAACTTAAACTCAGAGACCGTCCAGAAGAGACGCTTAACACGTGGACGACCATGACATTGCACCATAAAAAATTCCATTTTGGATCATTTTCACGTTCTAATGAACGCTAAACAATTTGTCAACCGTTATATTTGAATACCATAAACAGCAACCCGGGGTTTTATCAGGTGAAAACAAATTCAGCCTAATGATTGTTATTTCATAAAACTCTGAGCAGTAAATGTTGCTATTGTTAATATTATAATATTATAGGCTCCGTCGATTTAGACATTGAGCCCTCCTATATTTTATATTTTTAGGTCATAGATAATTTTAAACTTGAGCTTATATTCTTATTATCTAAACTTATTTATAAATGGAACTTTGTCTGTGGGTGTGGGTGTCTGTGTGTATGTGTGTGTGTGTGTGTGTGTCCGTCCGTTACCTATAGACTCCGAAACGGCTGAATCGATTTTCTTGAAAATTTACACAGTTATACTATAAGCGTCTGCGAGTGTTCTTAGCTAGGTTTTGTGTCGAGGTACCCCCGATAAATATCGAAAATCGATAATCGAAAAAATCGGGTTATAGAAGGAGTGGTCCGATTTTAATCAAATTTGATACACTCATAGACAAAGATATAAGAAACGATATTCAGAAGTTTCAAGGTTGCAGTTCTTACAGTAGTGCAGAAAATCGATAATATATATATATATATATATATATATATATATATATATATATAAGGCAATATGTTTGTGTATGTGTCTGTTTATCTGCCTGTATGTCTGGATTTTTTCAGCCCTTCTTATTTTAGTTTTTGCTTCGGGTTTGGCACTAAGTAGGTATAATTGTAGTTCTTAGTCTCAGCCATGATACCATTTACTCAGAGGACTTATTTAGCCTTCAAAATTCAGTTTACGACGAAAAAAACTTATTTGATATCGATACCAGGAAATCAAAATTTGACTTACATCCATTCATTTTTCTTTCAGTCTACGGTTTTGCTTTAACTGAAAACAACTATTGCTTTTTAGTCTTTCGTGCCAACGTCCAAAAAGTCTGAGCTCCAAGACCATGGATTAGTTTTAAAGCTTTCATTACACCCGAGCAACGCCGAGCTATACTGCTAGTTATATATATAATTAAAACAAAACACATAGAAATACAAAGTGGATCCAAAAGACATGGGAAAGAAGAGGGATAAATGTTGTAATGAAAGAGCAAATTATACAATTTTTAATTTCTAGAGCAGGTCTGATTTATCTTTTCTAATCATTTAATCCCAAGCAAGACATGACTGCCACTGGTGCGCAGAGGGTTACAGCAAGAGAGAGAAAAAATAAAAAAGATAGAAGATTGCAATTGACATTGCATTTAACTTTTAGAGATTGTTGCTGTCAGGGAAGCATGCAAACTGAAGTGAGTTCCACAAACGGGAAGCGCGAAAAAAGATAATGTTAGAGTAGAAGAGGCGGTTAGAGTTAACTATATCGACGGTAAAAGGATAACCAGGGAAAAAGCTCGTCAAAGCAGTTGCCATAAAAATACTTGTAGAAAAGACAGAGGGGAGCCACATCACGTCGATTAGAAATTGACAGAAAGTGGGCTGCTAAATCACGATCGATTATATTGCAGATCCACTTCTGGATTTTGTCGAGGACCTCGCAAGATATGGCAATCGTGTTCAATGTACGGACGAATGGTAGATTTATGAATGTGCAAAATGGATTCTGTAGAATTTAGTTTTAATAACTTTATGTATAAGTAGATTGATGGAGTCGCTATGGGTTCCTCCCTGAGTCCTGCTTTGACCAACATTTTTGTTGGCTTTTATGAGTCATCTCTTTTCACATATAATTATGAACCATCCACGTATTTTCGGTACGTGGATGATACCTTCTGTTTATTTAATAGTGAAGTTGAGGCTGATTCTTTTCTTTCAATTTTGAACCAATTACATCTGTCTTTGAAATTTACAGTGGAAAAGGATTTTGATTGCAATTTGCCGTTTCTCGATATATCTGTGCATCGGACTCCTTTTTAATTTTATACTTTCGTGTTCCGCAAACCTACGTTCTCCAGTTTGTATACGCGTCGGAACACTTTTTTATCCCAGAAAGCGAAAACTTAATTTTATTAGGACCATTACACATAGAGCTCTTATGATTTGCACGGAGAGGTTTTTGAATGCTGAATTAGATTTTGTCCGCAGCACTCTTCTGAAAAACGGATATCCTAGTGATATTGTGAATAGTGTCATGGGTGACAAAATTAATAATTTCTCTAAGATTGAGCCGCTTCCAGTGAAGAAATGTCCTGTATACTTACGGCTTCCTTATACTGGTTCGAGGGGTGGAGCTTATAGCTAGGCGGATTTTTTCTGCAGCTCGCTCTTCTTATTTCTATGTTCAAATTAGAATTCATTTGGGCACTCGTTTTGTTTTTCCTTCTATGCTTAAGGATCTCTTTCCTCCTCATCATATTTCATCTGTGATTTATATGTTTAATTGTTGCTTCGCAGCGCTTGGACTGTAGGATTAAGAAGCATGTTCCATCTAAAGTTCTTAATCCGGATGCCCGTATGAGCCAACTAGTGAATACATCCGAGTCAGCTATTACTCAAATTTTGACAAAATCAGAGATTGTGTAACAGACTTTAGTGTGGACTGGTTTTCTGTTCTGTCAGGTTCGCAGTCGATTTTTCTTTTACAGGCATTGGAGTCACTGCATATTAGGTTCAGGAAGCCGTCTCTCTGTAACCAGAGAGATTGCCTCCTTGGAATTCATATTATCATTGTCTAATGTTAATCATTCCCTCAATTTTTTTCCGGTTCCTCCCTTTTCACTGTCTATAATTTTTTTTTGTCGCTTATACATTTTCATCTTCATTTTTAAATTTTCAAAATTAAATAAATTTCCCAGATGACCCTGAAGAAGTTGGGATTAAAACCGGTCGGTCGTTCTTCCTTCATTTTTTTTAATTTCTTATTGTTCATCTTGCTTTCTTACCTGTAAGTAATAAATTATATATATATATATATATATATATATATATATATATATATATATAATTAAATAGATATTAAGAATTTATATAATTATTTAAATAGATATTAAGAATTTATATAATAATAATATTAAAGATTTTAAAAAATAATAAAATTAATTTTAAAATTTTTAATAAATAAAAAATATTAAAAACATTTTTACAAATTAAGAGTCTCGGGAAAAATTAGAATAAAATGCATTCTGAATCGAAATAAAAATAGTATAATCACACTCAAAGGTCTCTAAAAGTCAGATTAAAAATAAAAAATGTTTCTTTCTTTTTCGTTTTAGAAAATAATGGGGTACAGAGAAAGCTAAGATAATAATCTTGTTACAATAATGGATACATGAACAGAAATGCAGTTTAGACAGGGGATTTGATTGATTGACACTCATGCCATTAAGATTGAAAGAAGAAATCATGTATTCCCCAAACATATAACCTTTTTTCAAATTTAAAGCGAATCTCCCTTCTGATTAGTTAAATTGGACACACATCAATTTTTCTGTCTTCCCACATCCATAAATAACAAATGTATTGCTTCTTATATTTAAATGAATATTATTTTCACAACAATGAGCTAACATGAGGTAAAAATCTCGAAACATAGAAATCTCCGTGTCACAGTGTAAACTATATTAATTTTAATTTTAAAATAAATTTAATTATATATATATATATATATATATATATATATATATATATATATATATTGAAACCAGTTCAAGAAAAGAGAGAGGGAGATGAAAAGAGTGAGTGATACGAATGTTTGTCCTCACGCTGATTTTTCAATACATTGGCTTGTGTCTGGTGGAATTTGCGGAATCCGGCCCAGTAAGGCACCAACTCTTTGAAGACGTGTGCCTGGGCTTCATCAAAGATGGTCGGGTCGTAATCTTTACTGGCAACACACTGCTGTACCATTTTCATTGTTCTCTGATAGACGTCTTGGCTCAAGTCCACCTGCCAATTAGTAATACATGTGCAGTCATGTTTGATTTGATATGAATTATAAAAATTATACCTAAGGTAGGTAAGTTGTCTCTCCCTGTTAACTCCACTCTCTAGAGTGCAACGAAGAATATTGTTTCAGTTGTATTTTACATGACTGTATTATAACATTCTTTAAAACTTTCGTGTTCTTCCTATACCGACTTCATCAGTTGTCACTTTAGACATCATATGCGGCCTAAATAACCATATTTTCCAAATAAATTGCAAATAAATTGTTCTGTTTGCGGCTATAATATGTTATACAAAATAACCAATTATGAGTCCTCAACTGAAGCCCTTGTGTAGTTGAATGTTTTACCTACTAGTTAGTAACACGGCCCATCATGGCATAACTGTGGGTATTTGCAGCAGAAACGAAATTGACGTCTCAACCCTTCGAGGAGCTGGGCAAAAGAGGACCCAAATGAAATGCCCTCTAGAGAGTGAAGATGAAAAAAAATATTTGAATATTACTCGCTCACTTTACTGTTCCCCAGATTTTTAATTAAGACAAATTGAGCCCTAATTATGTTTTTTTAAAACGTGATGAACATTCATGAACGTTCTCAATTTTACAAACCTGGATAAACCAATGACATCCTATCCTCTGTAGGCATAAAGACGACAGCATAATAAATCGTATATTGTTTTGATAAGATTCATGAGATGACGAAACGCGTCGGCTAAGTACAGATTTTCCTCTTGTCTCTTTTTTGTTCATATATATATATATATATATATATATATATATTGTAAGAAAGTTATGGAACACGTAGGTTTTAAACCTACTGTTCATGCATTTACTTTTATAAAGAGTGCTCGATACAACGTAGAACTTTATATTGTAATGGTTGTTACAATGGTTTATAAAAGCATAGTATCACTACACAAAAATCTTCGCGTTTCGGAGCTACGTTTGCCCCTCATCTGGTAATAAGATGAAATGAAAAATAAGTGGTGAAAACGATTTATTTTGGGTAATATGATATGTAAGTTAATGTGGTGGGAGTTTAGTACGATTTAGCCGGCAGTTTGTAGCCATATTGATACAGCCTTGGGTTAGGAGAGGGGTGCGGAGTAGCTTAGTTTTGAACTGGTCACTTTTTAGTTTTGTCTGGGTAATTCTTATATTGAGATGTAAGGTTTACTATATATATGAAATTTTACGAAATCTGTTACGAAATGGATTTATTTCGACATATTTTTAATTTATTTGTTTAAACATTATCATTAATGGATACTTTTTAATTAAATTTATTTACAACTAATAGCCAGAATAATCGAGAAATCTTGTTAGGAAAATATGCGTCCCCCAGCAGGGAAAACCATCATTAGATTTGACGTGTCTTAACCACTTGGCCACGTAGAACTAATGTTCAAGCAATGCCGATTTAGGGTTTTTAAACACACGTTTTCCAAATTTTTCCGAATATTCGTACCTACTCTGCTTTCATATCCTAATGTAAACAAAGACAATTTATTTACGAAATTTTACGAAATCCGTTAGGAAATGGATTAATTCCGATATATTAGATAAATTATATATATATATATATATATATATATATATATATATATATATATATATATGTGTGTGTGTGTGTGTGTGTGTGTGTGTGTGTGTGTGTGTAATTTTATATATCTTTTAGTATGTGTCTAAATAAAATTACGATGTTGTTCTCTTTCACCAACTCTATATACAAGATAAAAAATCTCAGCCCGTCTTACCCCCATCGTGTGTGCCGATTCTGATTCCAGATAATTCTCCAGAACATTCTGAAATCTTCTATTGCGTTCGTTCTCGTTGAAAAGTCGGGTTAAGTCTTCCTAAAATTAAAAAAAAACAAAAAGAATCTATTGAAATCCTTTTTTCTTTTCTTTTTTTTTTCTTTTTTTTGTTTTTTTTTTGCTCATATAAATACATCATAAACATCATAAATTTGCTCATAAATATTAATAATATATATATTAATATATATTTATAATTAATAAATATTAATTTGCTCATAAAATACATCAGGATCATTTCTGTTAATTCACCTCAAATAATGTAAAGTTACATTTCGTAAATATTAATTCCACCCCCCCAAGAAATTATAAATTTTAAACCAAATTTTTGCCACTGTTTCGGAATTATAAATTTTAAATCAAAGTTTGATTGTTTTGTTTTTTTTTATTGTATTTTAGCCACTCTTTTGAAATTATAAATCTTAAAAGAAAATTTGTTTAGCTTGCCTCTCAATAATTCCAACCTCAGATTGAAAAATTTCCAAAAATCAGGGAGTTATTGCATTTCATAAGTGCTTACAAGGAATCTTTTACAATTTAAAAATTAAAAAAAAAACATCTATTTTTTTCTACAGTAGAAAGAAACGACAACCTACTGTTGGAAAATATTCTGACTAGTCATTCATGAATTAAAAGAGAGATAATCGCCAGAGTGTGTATCACCTATGGGATTTAACTGACCGAATTAATGGCAGGTTGTTACTACAACAGGAACTCGTAAAGAACACTTCTACTTGAAATCAGATTTTTTTTATTTCAGTTGAAATAATTAGGAAAGAGGACTTGGACAATCTGACACTCATGGGACATATTGAAGGCAAGATGATTAGAGCAAAAGCAGTGAATAAACTACCTATTGAGCTTGTGTTGGCAGAACAGGCTTTATGAGAGATAGCAAAAAGACAGACCTTAGTAGAAGCTACAAAGGGCAGAATAATGTGGATAGCCATGATCGCAAAAGAAGTTGTTTCTATTTTCGCTGCTATAGAAAAAGTCTCATAGCTCGAGTTGCAACGCATAAAAACACGTGGGAGAAATATATTATATAAACCGTACGTATCAAACTAATGGCAGGTAACTGAATGAAAAAATAAAAATAATTTTATGCCCAGGACAAATCATTGAGTAAAATTATCGTCAACCAAATCCGTCGAAGGTAAGTGTAATTAAGAATATGCACTCCCCCCAAAGCTTTATTAGTTCACAAGCATTCCTAAAACTAACAAACTAATGTCAAATTTATGTACCTGATGTGCAACATCTAAGAGCTCCGCTGAACAACTTACTTTTAAAAAAGGCCTCAAGTGGAACTGAACTGATAAGTGTCAGAAGGCGTTCGAAGAAATAAAAAAAAATTAATAACGTCACATTTATCATAAGTGCACTACAACCAAAAAGCAAAAAACTTAGTGGCTTCAGAATTCTACTATAGGAACACTGATTTTACACAAATACAATGACAGTAATATGAAAGTAGTCGCACATACTTCGCGTTCGCTACTACCTGTAGAAAAAAGACTACAGCTAGATTGCAAAAGAGGCGTTAGCAATTATATTAGCAGTGAAAAAAATCACAAATGTATCCCCTGAATAAACAGTTGTAAACAGACTACAGACTTTTGTTGTCATTATGGTTTGAAATAAGGAATTCCTACGCATACAGTAAATAGATTACAATGCAGGCGTGCCATCTTATTACGTTTCGATTTTACGATAGAATATCAACCGTGCACAAAATGAGGATATACAGATGGATTATCAAGATTGATACTAAAAAAATACTGAACCATTTGTGGGCACTGTCATTGCAGCACTAAATGAAATAAAAATATATTATGCAAAGTAATATGCGAATTACCCTGAAAACATTAAAGAAAGAACAAAACAAGATATTTATTGCAAAAATAAAATTAAAAAAACAACTGAAAGAAATTAAGAAAGAACGCAATCCAAAGTTGAACACTTACTTGCTATGTTACCGAATATTGATGTTTGCATAAAGAATTGTAATACTTAGCATATTACAAAAGCGAATATTAAATGATTTTCATTGTGGACATCCAGCAATTTCAGGGATTAATTTTTTTACGAGAAGCAATGTATACAGAACCAAAATGGATCAGGACTGTGAAAATGTAGTAAAAGCCAGCAGAGGTTGTATTCTAAAATCAGAATTACCTTCCACGAAATTACAATCTTGGCAAAGATAGATACTCCGTGGTCAAGACTAGGCATTTCTCACGTCCAATAAACGGAACACATTATCTTTTGGTAGTGGATAGCTTGACTTTCGCTCAAATATCCTGAGAAAAGACAGGTATCTATTACTTCTTCTCTACCTAGCTCTGGAGCAAATAGCAGGGTAGACTTGAAACTCTAGACTTGAGTGGTAACCAGAGAAGGAAAAACCATGAAGAAGGTGACGGGAAGCCAATTCACTTTCTTTCTCAAGAAAGGATGCCAATTCAGAAATAAAGAAAAAGAAATTTGTGAAAAGCCACGATCACCTACGTTCTGAAAGAACATGGCATTTAGAAAACATTACCGACAGAGATTTAAACTGAAATTGTTAAATCATCTTGCGTTAATTGGTAGCTGTTTGAT
This sequence comes from Ascarosepion bandense, assembly GCA_037127315.1. Lineage (NCBI taxonomy): Eukaryota > Metazoa > Mollusca > Cephalopoda > Sepiida > Sepiidae > Ascarosepion > Ascarosepion bandense. Next base: position 9,702,808 of record JBBBDQ010000548.1, on the reverse strand, counting down.
CTTGATAGAGAAGCCATGAAGCTATATGCAGAGCAGTTTTTTTTTCAAGAGGGATAGATATAACATTCTCCCTGATAGTTTAAACACTTATCCTATACAAAACAGCTTGTTGTCTTAACCTTGTCATTGGACAAAATTACGGTTAAACGTAAAACAAAATTTAAAGAAATGGACACATTATAAGTCAAATAAGAAGCCCGAAACAATATAAAACTTTTTCTCCTAAGTTAATGCAAATTGTGGACGTGCGTTGTGGTGCAGTGGATATCGGCTCGAAACGAAAAATCGGAGAACCTAGTTCGAATTCCAGTTGAATTCGTTGCATTCACTTACGCTCAAATACCGTTGGGAAAGATTTTAATCCGTCGCATCTCCCTACAGCTACATATTAAATAGCAGGGCGAACTTAGTTCTATATCCTTGGTTGACAACCAGTCTACTACAGAAAATAATGACAACCTACTGCGGGAGAATCTTCTGCCCAGTTAGTCATATCTATTTCCAGACAAGATCCCCACTGTGCATCACGTATGGAACATAACTGACTAAAATGCTGAATGAGAACCTTCTTCTATGTGCCCTGTCCCTTCAGGACGTAGGCGATCATGGATCTCCACGTCTCCCTATCCCTTGTGGCTCTTAGTATGTTTGCTCCTGTTGCTACTGGCAACCCCCGTTCCGTCATCCACCTGATCAGACCCTGCAAATATGTTATCCGCTGCCTTCCTCTGTCTCTCCTTCCTTCTATCTGTCCAGTCAGTATCAGGTTCTCCAGGCTCTCCTTCCTCATTGCATGTCCCAGGAACTTCAGTTGTCTCTTCCTGATGCTCAGCGTCAATTTCCTTTTTGTTGCCATTCTGTCTAACACTTCGTCGTTGCTTGTATGCTCAGTCCACGATATCCGTAGCATCCTTCTGTAGAACCACATTTCGGCCGCTTCCAGTTTTGTCCTCATTTTCGATGATATTGTCCAGCATTCACAGCCGTATTGAAGAACTGACATCACGTAGCAGTCTAGCACTCTTTTCTTCGTTTCTATTGAGATTTTCCTGTGTGTTAGTATTTTGCTCATCTTCTGGAACGCGTCCTTTGCCATGTCAATTCGCCTTCGGATCTCCGTGTCGCACTTTCCATCTCCTGTTAGAACACTTCCTAGGTACTTAAATATGAGAACCTTATATTTTATAAATTTATTTTTTTACTAATGTTTACCCGATACAAGGCGCAAGAGCCACTCAAGGTAACATGAGGTGTGTGATATGAATGTAAGAGTAGTTTTTGTGCATATGAAAGATAGAAAATGATTGACACTTGATTTGAAGAGGTTAAGATTGTAGAGTTCGGGGAAAGTTTTCACCCATAAGCCTGTTCCACAAAGCAGTGGTTGAATGGAACTTCCTTCATGCTCTGTGAAAATGCAGGGAATGAAGGTGATTCGACTCTGTAGTTTCTTAGCTGTAAAGATCTGACCTAGTGAAACTGAAGAATGGAGGTCGTCTAAATAGTGGATGGGAAGGAATCCACTTATGCACATCTCTCGCGCCTGACGTAGAATTAGTCATAACAAAATAGTTTCTCAATCCTTTCTCAATTAGTTTCTGGTGTTATTGTGTCAAAAAAAGACAAACACAGAAAATAAATAAATAAATATTACCTTGGCTTTTTGGCATTCGATATAGAAAAAAAGATCTTTATCCAGATATGGGAGATAGTCTTCATCGGCGTGTTTAGTGAGATAAATATGGAAGTAGATCATTCGTAAGCTCAACCGACCCGAAGCACATTGGTGGAGGGCCTGGCGAAATTCCAAATGATCATCTCGAGTGGCCACAGCTTGACCTGCGTGCTATTATAAGAAATAAGAAATTTATTATAACTATAAAAAAAAAACTAACCGTTATTATCAACAAAGAAAGAAAAATAAAATAGAAGCACATTAACCAATGATCACCCAAAGTCGTTCAACATGTCAGAATTAATTATTAGTAGTTAAGAGCCACAAATGCCAATTACAGGTCAGAGATGTTACAATCAAGCAGGTACAGAAGTTTAAATGTCTATGAAATGTTCTAACAGAAGACGGAAAGTGCAACGCTAAGATCCGAAGGCGTATTCGGATGGCCAAAGAAGCATTTTAAAAGCTAAGCAGATTATTAGGAGACAAGAAACATTCGTTAACAAAAAGAAGAGGGCACAGAACTGTTACATGATATCTATCCTCCGATATAACAAATGCTGGACAATCTCCTCAAAAATGAAAGAGAGACTTGAAGCAAGAGAAATGTGGTTGTACAGAAGGATGCTGAGGATACCATGGACCGAACATGTGAGCAGCGACGAATTTTTAGAGAGAATAGGAACAAAAAGTAAAATTATATTTAATATCCAGAAGAGACAGCTGAAATTTCTGAGACACTTAATGATGAAGGAGGGCTTGGATAATTTGATACTCGCAGGTCGGATAGAGGGAAAGAGGGACAGATGAAAATAGCTAGTGTCATACTTGATGGGCTTAAGCAAATAGAAGGCAGAGTGAGGTTTGGGAGAAATAACAAAACAAAATGTCTTAAGAGCGACAAGAGACAGGAAGATGTGGCAAACCATAATCACCTACGTCTTAAGGGGACACGACACAGTAAAGAAGCAAGAAATGGCAAAAAATCAAACGAAGCATGAATTTTATTTCAATGCCAATAATAATAACTAACGTGATTCCTTTGGAGGACATTTGAACAAAAAATCGTTCCTGTTGTAGAGCAGCTGACACCTCTCTAGAGCTCTCAAAAAAGATAAGAATTTTTTTTCGAGCTCACGGGTTCGGTTTTTACTAACCTTAATTAGCCTCGTGTCGCATCTACCTCGGGCTTCTTTCCACATGGAGAGGCCGTAAATAACTCGGACTGTCATTGACAGTCTGGGAACGACTGCGTCCGTTGGTCGTTTACTTTGTCGGACTCTCCGCCCGAAGGCGGAGAGGAAGCCAGACGGGATTCCGCTGAAGGGTAAAATCTCGTCTAGGGAAAAGTAGACATGCATTTTTATCCGAGTTTAAGGGCTCGATGTTCTAACTTAAATGACCTGTGCCGCATCTACCTCAGGCTTTTGCCCATGTATGGAGGTTGTTGATACTTTTGAGTGTCATTAACAGTCTTAGGGGTTCGACTAAGTGCGTCAGTTGTTCACTATGTTGGATCTCCGCTGAAGGGTAGAGTCTCATCTGAGAAAAGCAGACAGGAATTTTTGTCCAAGCTCACGGGCCTGGTTTTACTCACGTTAATTGGCTTTGTGCAGCGTATACCATCTGCTCATGTGGGGAGGTCGTAAATACTTCGGAGTGTCATTGACAATTATTATTAAACTGTGCTTTCTGCGACTCTAACAACTTAATCTCTCCTCACTTTCTAATTATTATTTTTCTGTCATATCTGTGTTTGTCTTGTTTGTACTTAATATACTTAATATCCATTAACACAGATATTGTGCTGTAGATACTTCAGAACACATCATCTGGTATCGTACTGCCACCTCGGCGATACAACAGTTACCCTATGTCATATACATACATCTTAAAATATATTTCATTTTTATATTTAGCAAAATAATAATAAAAGTTTTGTGGTTGACGTACTGAGGGATATTTTTAGGAATTTTTCTCCCATGCAAGTCGCCTTGGTGATGTCCGACATAACTGGGAATACGCAAGTGGTAGCAAAATGCTTTGAACAGCTCACGCGCAGAGGGAAGTGTTGTATCTCTTCTTTATGCACCGTGGCCTTTTAGGACATAGAAGATCATAGCTCTCCACAATTTTCTGTACTTTGCAGCTTTTGACCACTTTTATTTTTGTTATTTCTCCTAAAACCTACTCCATCACTCACTCAAGCTCATTAAGCATGTTATACGTTGTTTGCTTCTATCCCTCTTGCCTTCAATCTGTCCTGTGAGTGTCAGATTCTCTAAGCTTTCTTGCTGCATTATGTGCCCTAGTAATTTCAACTGTCACTTCCTGATGTTAAGTATAAGTTTGCTTTCTGTTTCGATTTTCTTTAAAACTTCGTTATTGCTGACATGCTTGGTCAATGGCAGCCTCAGCATCCTTCTGTAGAACCACATTTTTGTTGCTTCAAGTCTTTTCTTCATTTTTGAGGAGATTGTTCATCATTCACTTCTGTATATTATGTAACAGCTCAGTACCCTACCCGACCAAAACATGGCACACATGGTTTCTAAACTTTACAGATTGAAGATTTTAATATCAACCAGTTTTGTCTTGGTGAATCAATATAGACTATAGTAAATATCTTATTCCAGATTAGCTTGTCATTTACCTGATCTGAACCAATTGGGCATGTCACCTAGAGGCTAACACAGAGTGCATATTTGTTTATGAGTGGAAGTAGTGGGGGAGCATACCCGGTTGAGTAAGTGCAAAGAGATTTATTTTTAGCTTTTTTTTTCTTTAAATTTGAAGGGTGAAAGAGCCAAGAGATATTTTGGAACACTCTCAATCGAAGTAGCCGATTAGATTCCCCGACTTGAAGGGATTTTTAACTGGGCCACAGTGCTGGATGTGACTAATATACCCTTCAGTCAGTCAGTTAAGTGCCATACGTGAAACACTCTGGGGCGATCATGTCTCGAAAGAAATATGACTGACTGGGCAGAAGATTATCCTGCAGTAGGTTGCCATTGCTTTCTATGGTAGAATGGTTGCCAGCCAAGGCTATCGAACCCAATCTGTCCTGTTATTCAACCTATAACTAGAGGGCAGAGACGGATTAATACCTTTCTCAAGGGTATTTGCGCGTCGTAAGTGAATGCAAGGAAATTCAACTGGAATTCGAACTCGTCTACACGACTTCTCTTTCCGAGCCGATATCCACTGCACCACAACGCACATCTGACTGAATATCATGCTTGGGCTTCGAATATTTGTATCTCATCGTCATTTTGTTACCTTGAAATAATAAAACTATAATAATGATGATAGAGTCAGTCAATATCAGCTCTGGAAAATCAGCAACTTTTACGAATTAAAAACTGCACGAAACTGGCATGAACATCATCCAGACCCGGTTACAGAGAATCAGACATGTTGCAATTTTATGGGACTTTACAATACACACAGACAGCACAATCAATCCTAATCGCCCAGACATCGTGATCAAAGGTAACAAAATATTAAATGTGCTTTCTTATTGACATGACAGTGCCTGCAAATTATAATGTATTTTTGAGGATAATTAAAAAAAAACTATCAAGATGCAAGATGCAAGATGCAAGGATCTTGAAGTGGAAATCTTAAAACTCTGGCACATAAGGACATCAATAATTCGAGTATTTGTAGTTGGAGCCATCGAATTGATTCGAAAATGTTCCGATAGATTATTTGAAGAGATTCCTGGTTGTCGATGCCTTAAAGATATACAACAAATGTATTCACAAGTATAGCTTACACATTAGGAAGATCTGTATCTATATAAAACGTGTGTTATTTTAGTTTTTTGTTTGTTTGTTTGTTTGTTTTTTTTGTTCGTTTGTTTGTTTGTTTGTTTTTGTTTTTGTTTTCTTGTTGTTTTTTTTTTGTTTTGTTTTTTTTTGCAAAAATGATCAGTAGACAGTATTATGAAGACATCTCTAAACTTAGGTCTTTTGTTGGGACCCGGAAAAAATGTACATACAACAGAAAGCAAAGGAAATAAGAATAATATTGTAGTCATAGATACTTTTTAGATGAGTGCATGAAAAGAGCTTTGGAATAAAGGTTTTTTTATAAACGAAAGTACATTTGATACACCGAATATAATATGAATAAAGGTTAGATGTGAGTAATAGCTTGAAAATACAGCGTTAGTAATGTTTAAAATTAGTTTTTTTTTATGAAGATAAAGGGAGATAACCTTGACGCCTCGATTTGGAAATCCGTCGGCTTTCGAAGATTGAGACAAAAAATCAGAAATGGAGTTGCGTGTCCATTCTTGCTGTTCAAACAAAAGAGTAGCCGACAAATTAAATTTCAAGAAAAATTAATCAATAAAAGAATTAATGATCGATTAAAACAGAATACATAAACAGAAACGAACAATGGCCAGTTTTTTGTTTGATTATTATTGTTGCTTTTATAATTACAGAATTTTTGGAAACGAATGGCTTATTTGAATATTTAAATCCGAAAGAAAAATACAAAGTAACAAGAAAGAATTAGTGAGAAAAAAGGTAAAAGAAAAACAAGGGAAAGAAGGAACAAAAAATGAAAAAAAGAAAAAAACGAAGGAAAGAAGTCACAAAAAGAAAGAAAAAAGAAAGAACAAACGATAGAAAGAAAGATACAAAGAAAAAAAGAAAGATAGAAAAATATAGAAATGAAGAAAGATAGAAAGGAAAAAGAAAAGTAGAAACAAACAAAGAAAGAAACAAAGAACGATACAAAGAAAGAAATACTGAAAAAAAGAAAGAAAGAAAGAAAGAAAGAACGATAAAAATTAAAACCAACAGAAAGAAAGGAAGAAAGAAAGATATAAAGAAAAAGAGAAAGAAAAAGAGATAGCAAAATTGGTTTGTTTTTGTTTGCAGCTATTTTAAAATACGAAATATTTTCAGATTGTAGGAATTTTTTTGGCATATAATGATTTACCTATAGAAGTCCTACTAATTAACCTGTAGATGGTTGAAGAAGAGGTAGATACATACCTTTCTTTAACTTTGACTATATATATATATATATATATATATAGACATTTGGGCAAAAACCTTTCTTTTTTCTTTTTTATATAATTGTTTCACCCCAAGCAAGGCAGGATCGCCACATGTGCACAGGGGTTTACAGTAAGAAAAAGAAGAAAAAAAAGAAACAAGGTACAGGGGATGTCGAAGAAAGGATAAGAAAATAGTGGGAATCAAGAAGATAGAAGACGGCAGTTGACGTTGCATTTACATTTTTAGAGATTGTAGCTATCAGTGAAGCAAGTATATGGAAGAGAGTTCCACAGGTGATAACTGTGTGAAAAGAAGCTAATAGAGAAGAAGTGGTGCTTACAATTAACTGTTTTGGCGGTAAAAGAGTGTAACCTAGTTGCCAGTCTAGTAGCACAAGTAAATTCATGTGGTCGGGTCACCAGTGAAAGAAGCTCGTCAGAGCAGAAGCCGTGGAAATATTTGTAGAAAAGACAGGAGGAAGCCACATCCCGACGGTGAGAAAGGGACTGAAGTCGAGATGCAAGTCAGGATCGATTACGTTGCAGATCCTCCTTTGGATTTTGTCAAGAACCTCGAGATGAATGCAGGAACATCCGACCCTATATGCCAACAGTACTCAATGCACAGACGAATGATAGATTTATAAATGTGCAATCATTCGTTAAATATGGCAGACAAGGAAAATTTAATTCATTTTCTGTTTAGTTTTTCCAACATTCATACGTTTGTTGAGAGTACAGAAATTCTCTATGTCTGCATTGTCCTAAGCGCTTTCGGCCACTTCTTTAGCCATTTTCAAGGGTATTTGTTTTAGGTGTTGTTAATTTCCCTTTCATCTTTTGTTGTTAATTTCCTTTTCATGCATTTTATTTTTGTGTCGTTTCAATATGGATAGAAGGGGAAGAATATAATGGTTGTTTCTAGAATTGAACAGGTCAAAATTGCCGTGATCGTGGAAAAATCTTTCTGGGTTTTTGTTCTATAGGTCCGTGGTCTGCGGGAAGAAGCCTTTTGAGTGAGACTTACTTCTCGGCGATTAATTTTGGAAGGATTGTGGGTGATTTGCACCTATGTATGTTGCATCGAAGTCAGACCCGGTGGTGATGCAGTTCGTCAGACAACTTCCCGTAGTAGTAGCGATAGTGTAATGAGAGACTCGCTCCATTCCGCCTCTGAGAGAGAGAGAGAGAGAGAGAGAGACAGACAGACAGACAGACAGACAGACAGAGGGAGAGAGAGAGAGTTCGGAAAATAATTATTTTCTAACAAGGCCTCTGTTAAGAATATTTGAATTCTATCAATACTGGAAATTGAGGTTTGGGTAGCTCCAACCCAGACATGGCAACAGTATACTACTTTCGTTCTGATTTGGCTCTTTTAAAAGTAGAGGATAGCATAAGAAATCAGGTATTTACTAGAACGGTATCGGGAGACGATCATTTTACCTTCGTCTTTAGCTATGGATCGTATATAGAAATTCCACTTGGGGTCAGATGTGTGTTTGAGACCCAATATCCTCTCAACGAACAGGACCTCCGCGAGAGCTCATCCGTTCATCGTAACCTGCGATAGTTCGGGGTATGATCGGCAGTGATGGGATGTAACCAGTTTGGTTTTGGGGGAATTGACTGTAACCAGCCAGTTTTTTCAATTGGAAAGTTAGTGTTAGATCGGTAGAGAAGTCAGCTGCCAATCTCTGATCATCTAGACTGTTGGAGATGCGCCTATTTTTTTTTTAATCATATCACCCCAAGCAAGGCGATAGCGCCACTGATGCACAGGGGGCTACGTAAGAGTAAAAAGAATGGAAAAGAGAAAGCCGGAAACCACATCCTAAACAGGGAACAAGGGATGCGCCTCTTCACCTGTTCAATAGACGTGGGTGGAGTATAGTCGTATCATCAGAATAGATGTAAATAAAGTTTGTCAGATCTGAATAGAAGTTATTTACGGGCGCACCTCCAACAGTCGCGACATATCTGGGCTGGAGCTACCAAAGTCTCACTTTTCAGTCTTGATAGAGTTCAAAAGTTCTTGATAGAGGCCTTGTTGGAGAAGACTATTTGAGGTACCTATATATTGACACATCACCAGCATAGATGTAAATAAAGTTTGTGTCAGATCTGAATAGAAGTTATTTACGGGCGCACCTCCAACAGTCGCGACATATCTGGGCTGGAGCTACCAAAGTCTCACTTTTCAGTCTTGATAGAGTTCAAAAGTTCTTGATAGAGGCCTTGTTGGAGAAGACTATTTGAGGTACCTATATATTGACACATCACCAGCATAGATGTAAATAAAGTTAGCGTTAGATAGGAAGAAAGATCAGCTGCCAATCTGTGATCGTCTAGACTGTTGAAGGGGCGCCTATATATCGTCGTATCATCGGCAGAGATGTTTATAAATGATCAGAGTATTTTATTTAGGTAGATAATTCATTGCATTCACTTACGCGCAAATACCCATGGGAAAGGTATTAATCCATCTCTTCCCTCCAGTTATGGGTTAAATAACAGGACAGATTGGGTTCTATAGCCTTGGTTGGCAACCAGTCTTCCGCAGAAAGCAATGGCAACCTACTGCGGGATAATCTTCTGCCTAGTCATTCATGTCTCTTTCGAGATATGAACTCCCAAGCGTGTTTCACGTATGGCACTTAACTGACTGAGATAATTTATCTAAATCAGAAAGAGGGTTGGTCTTAGATGTTACCTCTGGCAGACGCCTGCGTTGACCACCAGGGCCTCAGATGATTGGCTGTTAATAACTATCTTCATGGATCTACTTGTTAGGAAGGATTTTATAATAGAGAAAACTCTTCCCGTGATTCCATAACCAAAGAGCTTGTGTAGTAAACCCTTGCGCCACACTCTGTCAAACGTTTTCGAGATAATTAATGCTATGGCTCGTGTCGTCAAGAGCCTCATTAATTCTGTGTGCAATGGTAGTTAGGACGTCAGCAGGGCTGATCGAAACTCGTACTGATCAACGTTCAACGACCTTCTTTTTCATAATGGCCTCAAAACGTTTGCTGATGATACTGAGGAGACTAATAGGTCTGTACTGGAAGAAAGAGGATCGGTTACCTGCGTTCCTGAAGCCCGAACATACGTTTGTCTCCTTCAAGCAGCGGTCAAATAATTTTGCTAGAATCGGGAATAATTTTGGGTTGATAATCTTAAGGATATTTTATCCAGGTAAGTGGTTTTTGGAGTCGAGGTTTTTGATAAGTCTAGAGACTTCTTTAATTTAAATGAGTGTATTGCTGAGATTGTGCTCAATGTAACGTCAAGTGGATTGCCTTTGTCATTTAAGATTGAGTTTGAAGCAAAGATTGAGGCGAAGAACTTCATCCTGTCTGTCTAGGAGGACCTCGGGGCTATTTATAATAATGGGCAAAGCCGTTTTGACTCTGTCCATAATTTTCATGTTCATGATCTAGAATTCACGAGATCCAATTTCTTTCTTTTCAACCTTGGTCTGGACATCTCGCGTGTATCAGTACTTTGCATTTTTCAGAACTCTCTTACTCTGATTGCGTGTGATTATGAAAGAATTAAGGGCCAGACTACACGGTTCCTTGTGATATATTTTGGGATATATTTTGAAGCAGTGGCTCTGGTAAGCTATGCATTCACGGATAAACCAGGGGTGACTGTTTGGTTTTTGCTGAAATTGTTTTTGGTGGATGAGGGAGACTAAACATTTCATTTCAGAAAGGATTCATTCGAAGATTAGGGCAGCAGTTTAGGAGGCAGCATGTTTGAAAAAGTTTGAGAGAGTAGATTCCTTCATATAGGACTGAAAACTAACAATAAATTAAGCGCCTCTCTTATAAAAAAAAAAAGATCCCCGTAATATGACTTATATAGAAAGTTTAGTGTTTTCAACTAGAATTTTTCTTGATGGTTCTTGTAAATTTTGGAACGATAGACGTTTTTATAGCACTTTGACTTTATAAGTGACACATGAAGCGTCTACTCAAGGAGGTGGTAGTTTGTCCTATATATGTGACAGGAAACAGTCTTCCACGGGGCAGTGAAATTGATACACTATATTGGTCATCGCTAGTTTAAATAATGTATTTATTTCTATTACTTCAAATTTATTTTTAGTGGATACCTGTATTTGAGTAGACGCTTCGTTTATTCTAAACAGTATTTATTTACTCTAACGAGCAGCGTCCCCGACAAAACTTTTAGAATGTGTGTCCTAGACTTTCGAATCTATGTCCACCTTCTCAGGAGAAACCACCGTCTGATCTTGCGTTCTTTGACTATTCAGCAACGAAGGGATTCACCATGTTCGGCGGTCAAATGTGGTTTAAATAACCGAAAGAATTATAGAATAAAAATAAATAGGAGACGTTTATAAATTTAACAAGAATCGATTTTATTAAAGCTAAAATATAATTCATTAAGTTTAAATAAAAACATGTTATAAACATTTCCTATCTACATATATAAAATCCGTAAGTGGAAAGGATAATCCAAGTAGGTCTTTTTAATCTAAGATATTAAAAGATGGATCCATAAAGAGAGCTCGATGTATTGTATACAGAGCAATGTAATACAAAATTTTTGTCAATTTATTTTAATGCTAGATTTTTTAAGACATGGAGAGAATTTCATCAGAAAGTGTGAAGTTTATTTCGGAAGAAAATAGGGTCGAAGCTTTCGACTTTATTCGCTGAATATTTTTCTAATTGCTTGGTCAAGTTTTAAATACTGGAAAACTTTTAAGATATTGGAAAGCTTACGAATATTGTAATTAAAAAAAACATGGGCATTCTGGAATTATTTTTTTTCCATGGGTTCTAAGAGTATACCTATTTTGTTCGGAAGTCTTAGTGATTGATTTTTTGATAGTTTTAAATGGGTAATTTCTATTGAGAAAGTAAATAAATACTTGTATTATGTTTTCGTAATCCTCATTGTGCGTCGTGGTGCAGTGGATATCGGCTCAGAACTACAAATCGGGGAACCGAGTTCGAATTCCAGTCAAATTCCTTGCATTCACTTACGCGCAAATACACTTGGGAAAGGTATTAATCCGTCTCTTCCCTCTAGTTATGGGTTAAATAATAGGACGGGTTGGGTTCTGTAGCCTTGGACGGCAACCAGTCTACCGCAGAAAGCAATGGCAACCTACTGCGGGATAATCTTCTGCCCAGTCAGTCATGTCACTTTCGAGACATGATCTCCCAAGCGTGTATCACGTATGGCACTTAACTGACTGAATCCTCATTGTGTGAACAGAGTTTTCATTAAAAAACCTAATAAATGTACATATTAAGCACATATCGTTCGTTATATATATATATATATATATATATATATATATATATATATATATAGGTGCCAAAATTCTATATATATAGAGAGAGAGAGTGTGTGTGATGCTAATGATGAGTGAGGTAGTAGTATGTAAAGGTAATGGCATGTGGCACCACCATTACTTAATACATTAACACCAGTGAAATATTCAGACTTATATCGTTGTGCTCTGACATCTGGTGAGTTAGTGTAAACACTGGCAAAGTTGTTCATGGTAAGGTAACGTGCAGGGATTTTGGCAAAACATCGTATCACCCATGTTTATCAGCCACAGGTCAGATTTGACATCCAGAAACTTATAAATATTATCAAAAGTAAAATCGACGTGCATATACTGAGAACGTGACAGGGCAGCTGATGGGTTCACTTAGAAGTGAACTAAAAGTGCATTACTTTAATTAGGCCATGTTAGATAGACCTCGTATATATATATATATATATATAGCGATTATGCAATTCCCAGAGAAAAATTAATTATTAAATGAAAGAACAGAAATAAGGACTAAGTACATCCATACTAAAAAATACCTCAGACTCATACAACCATGGATGAAAACGTCATAATTTCTTGTAATTTTAAAATTTGCACGTTCAAATTTCCCCGCTAAGTGAGCGTTCAAAAAATCACCGTTACGTGAACGTTCTTAAAATAAAATAAAATAAAAAAAAAACGCTAAACGGTAAAATCAGTTATTGCAAATCGCCTGAAGACACCACATGGTAGAAACCTAGGTCGCGTAATAACTCGTTTACCAATGAAGACTATTAAAAAGTTCTACAATATAATTGTATTGAACACTTTTTAATACAAATGTGTGCTGGTCTAATTTTATTATGACCAAAAACTAAGTAATTAAACAATCGATATATATATATATATATATATATATATATATATATATATATAACCTAATTTTAAATTTATTTTAATGCTAGATTTTTTAAGACATGGAGAGAATTTCATCGAAAACGATTAGTGAGTCTAATATATATATATATATATATATATATATATATATATATATATATATATTAGACTCACTAATCGTTTTCGACGTATGAGGGTCAAACAGCTGAGTTCTTAGAATCAACAACCAGACTACCCACGCATTTCATTGATTATAGTGCTGATAGCTTGTGCAGAACCAAACATACTTTTTAGAAGAAACGAATACAAGGAACTGGTGCACACTGTTCCACAAACGACCTTCAAAAATCCATTTATTTCTTTGAAATTACTTTTTTTACGTTTCAGGTACGCAAATAAAGTTAGCAGATATAGACTTCGAAATACCCCAACGAGAGATGTGCATTTCTCAAATAGGGTAATTGACCGTTTCTTTGCTGTGATGGTTTCCTGTATCTTAATGATGCAGAAAACCATCAAGCCTGTCCTGAAAGTGGCTTCTCAGTTTAAAAATGGAATACTGTAAGGCACCAATTAGGAAGCAACTTTTCTTTAGTAAGACTTTTGGCCTCAACGCCAAGAAACATTAAACAAAATCAAGAATCTTTACACAAACACGTCTACTTACTAAATATCATATTATATATCTGCTTATTCGTTCGTTTTTTAGTTAACACGTACGTTACGACCTACCATTACCTCAGATAAACAATGGGACATTCTCATTTGATTGCGAGGATATAACGGCAGTTAGGATATATCAAAAGCGCAATTTGATTTTAGGCAGATAAAGAAAGAATGAAGTGATCATATTACTATGTGTTTAATGGAAAAATACTTCTTAACTTCAAATCTTATTTGTAACCTTTTACTACTTAATAACCTGCATTCAAATTAATGATAGTTTTCTAAGCATGGTTTCGGTGTGGCGCAAGCCTGAATGTATGGGTCACCTAGTGAGAATCGAACTCACTATTCAATCGTAATCTTTATTCAATCAATTTGAGGCCTTCACATTCACGGCAGATAAGGCTGAGTGCTTTGCTCACAAATTCTCTTCTAACTCTACACTTGACTCATCTGGATCATCAACACCCGAATCCCCACTTAGAATTAAGGCCCAACCGAGTAATATATATATATATATATATATATATATATATATATATATATATATATTACATCTATGGCACGACTCATGCGTTATGCAATCATCAAGTGCATATTTCAAACTGGCAGTTTAATAGATTTGAATTTAAGTTTACTCGATGTTCATGGAAATTAAATCTTAAAAAGTTAAGTCACTGCTTTTTTAATAACAAGAATAAAAATTTAAATATTCTACGGTTACATGTGGATAAAATTTTTAAATCTAAATTTAAAATCTAAATTTAAAATCTAAAATTGAAATTAAAAATAATAATAATAAAATGCAGTGAGAAGAAATCAAAGGGGCTTAAATCATGAATCTTAAAAATGTTAATATTCAAATATTACATGTAAAAAAATGTAGGGAAAATTAAAATTTTAAATAAAAATAAAAATAAGATAAAAGAAAAGAAAAGAAAAATGAAAAGAAGAAATTAGAGGTAAAATTTAGAATTAAGAATGAAAAATGTATAAAACAAAGATAAAAGTGATTTAATTCAAAATTTTTAAAAGTAATATTGCGGAAGAAAGAAAGAAAGAAAGAACGAAAGAAAGAAAGAAGAAAGAAATGTAAAGAGGAATCTATATCAATCTGGGTCTAAGAATTAATTTAAGCAAGTATTTTTCTATGACAGCATGTGGTCTTTAAATCCCTTTTCTATTAAGCAAATTAGGATTATTGGTCTGGTCGTTTAAGATGACAAGTTTTTCTAAAAGGCATAGATTACAACATTTATTTCTTTTTCCACTGTAATGCTTGGATTCAGCTACGATATTCCAGGTAATCATTTGGGTTCTTACTGTTGTTTTTTTAAACTTTCAATAATGTATGGATAAAGCAGTATTTCGCTGAATTTACTGTTGTTTAAAGACAATATGTGGTTGTTAAATCTTATCTTTCACCTGATAGAAGTACTTCCAAAGTAAGATTTCACATCATTATCATCTGAATTAATTCGAGCTCTATAAACAATACTTTCGGACATACACTGGCCATTCAATAGACAGGTTTTAGTTTTTCGGCAGTTTCAATTATTTTTAGAAGGGTCATTTTTGCTATTAGTTGGAAGACGGATGTTGTTAATGTGAGCCAATTTTTTTTTTTTTTTTTTTTATCATATCACCCCAAGCAAGGCGAAAACGCCACTGATGCGCAGGGGGCTACGTAAGAGTGAAAAGATTGGAAAAAAGAAAAACCGGAAACCACAACCTAAACAGGAAACAAGGGATGAGCCTCTTCACCTGTTCAATAGACGTGGGTGGAGTGTGAACCGGGCGATAGTTTAGACTATCTACTCCAATTTAAAAAAAATAATAAAACAACAGAGTGAAAAGATTGGAGAAGAGAAAAACCGAAAACCACAACCTGAACAGGAAACAAGGGATGAGCCTCTTCACCTGTTCAATAGACGTGGGTGGAGTGTGAACCGGGCGATAGTTTAGACTATCTACTCCAATGTAAAAAAAATAATAAAACAACAGAGTGAAAAGATTGGAGAAGAGAAAAACCGGAAACCACAACCTGAACAGGAAACAAGGGATAAGCCTCTTCACCTGTTCAATAGACGTGGGTGGAGTGTGAACCGGGCGATAGTTTAGACTATCTACTCCAATGTAAAAAAAATAATAAAACAACAGAGTGAAAAGATTGGAGAAGAGAAAAACCGGAAACCACAACCTGAACAGGAAACAAGGGATAAGCCTCTTCACCTGTTTAATAGACGTGGGTGGAGTGTGAACCGGGCGATAGTTTAGACTATCTACTCCAAATATTTTGATGTCATAGCATTATGTTGTGAAATTTATTTATCTATGTTTTTAACACAACTATAACTAATTTTGACATTGTTTTTGTTGAAGATTATTTTTGATGTGGATGAATGATAGAAATGTTTATGAATTAAGTTAAGGAATAGTTTACTAATGTTAGTTTGGACGTTACGACTGAAAAAATCTTAAACAAAAAACAATTATAGTTATAATTGCGTTAAAAACATAGATATATTTCACAACAACATAATGCTGTGATATCAAATATATATTTGGCCCACATAAAAAAGATCTATCACCCAACTAATAAAAAAAAATTATCCTTCCAAAAATAATTGCAATCTCTCCTCAGACCTCAAATGGAACCACTATATTGAATTCATAGCTAAATCTACTCATAAGAAGGTTAGGTCACTATGTCGATCTAGGATGTTTTTCCGCCTGAATCCATCCTGCATATATACAAGTCAACCATCCGTCCGTGCATGGAGTACTGCTGCCATTTATGGTCAGGCGCCCCTGCCGTTCTCCTCAGTGTTCTCGACAGGTTCCAAAGGAGAGTCTGTAATGTGATAGGTACTGATCTGGCGGCTCGACTGCAGCCACTTCCCCACCGTCGAAATGTGGCCTCCCTTTGTCTGTTCTATAAATACTTTCATGGCTTCTGCTCGGACGAACTTAAGTCACTAATGCCTCCTCAACAGATGTTTGCTCGTGCAACCAGACTAGCAACTGGGTCCCACCCATTCACAGTCAGGTTAGCCAAATGCAGACGACAATTCTACTCCTGCAGCTTCTTCTCTCGCACTTCCCGCCTGTGGAACTCGCTCCCATATTCTTGCTTTCCTGACGGCTACAACCTCCAGAAATTTAAATGCAATGTCAATACTCATCTATTAACCACTTGACTCTAGCTCCCTCCCCACCCCCGTATATCCTTCCCTTTCTCTCTACCTACGTATCTGTCATTGCACCTGCATTCTCAGCTTTCTATTGCTCCTTTCTAACTAGTTTGTACTCCTCACTCTTTTCTAATTAATCTTTTTACAGTTATGTAGCCCCCAGCTCATCAGTGGCATTTCTGCCTTGCTCGGGGTGAAATGATTAAAAAAAAAAAACTGCCGAAAAAACAAAACTTTCACATTGAATGGTCAGCGCATGTCCGAAAAGGTATAATAGTATTGTTTATAGAGCTCGAATTAATTCGGATGATAATGATGTTAAATTTTACTTTGAGAGGATTTCTAACAAGTGAAAAATAATATTTAACAACCACATGTTGTATTTAAACAACAGTAAATACAGCAACATTACTGCTTTATCCATACATTATTGGAAATTAAAAAACAATAAGACACCAATTATTACCTGGAATATCATAGCTAAATCCAAACATTACAATGGAAAAAGAGATAAATGTAATCTCTGCCTTTTAAAAAATTTGTGATTTTAAACCATATCAAGAATTCAAATTTGCTTAATAAAAGGAGTGATTTAATGACCACATGCTGTCATAAAAAAATACTTCTTTCTTTGTTTCTTTCTTTCTTTCTTTCTTTCTTTCTTTCCCATGCAATATTACTTTTAACAGCTATGAATTAAACCTCTTTTATTTTTGCCCCTTACTTTTTCATTCTTCATTTTAAATTTTACCTCTTAATTTTTTCCATTTTTATTTTAATTTATTTTATCTTATTTTTTTTTAATTTAAAACTTCAAAATTGTAATTTTCCCTACATTTTTGTGTACATGTAATATTTGAATATTGAAGTTTTTTTTCTCGGTCCCATGATTTACGCCCCTTGGATTTCTTCTTCCTACATTTTATTATTATTTTTTTAATTTTGATTTTAATTTAAAATTTAAAATTTAAATTTAAAATTTTTATCCACATGCAACCGTAGAATATTAAAATTTTGAACCTTGTTATTAAAAAGCAGTAACTTAACTTAATAAGATTTAATTCCCATGAACATCAAGTGAACTTAATATTTAAATAAAACTGTCAGTTCGAAATATGCACTTGATGATTGTCGTACCATAGACGTAGGATAATATATATATATATATATATATATATAATACAACTCTGTTCATATATTGGTCACTGTTCTACTAACATCTGAATAATAATACTATACATATGTACACCCTCCTCATGTTTATATTTGTTACTATATATAAATATATATAATGCTCTACCATCTGACGTATTTTTCTGGGAGTGTAATGTAACTTTACAAATTATTTCATTTGTTTTGGATATTTGATTGGGTCTTGTATAATTTTTAATTTCATAAATGATCAGTGTTCGATCTCAGAGAAAAGCCAGAATTTCGAACAATTATTTTTTAAGTAGTTTTAGGGAAATTCGTTCAACACAATTTTCACTAGCTTATCTGATTTAATATCAGTCAGTTAAGTGCCCTTCGTGATACATGATTGACTGGGCAGAAGATTTTCTTGCAGTACACTTGTTGCCAACCAAAGCTATAGAGCCCAATCAGTCCTGCTATTTAACCTATAACTGGATGAAAAATCGACAGATTCATACCTTTCTCGTAAATGAATGCAACTGCAATTAGAACTCGGCATTCCGATTTCATGTTCCGAACCGATATCCACTGCACCACGAACAGTTTTGTACATCCATTCCGACCGGAAGACGCCTACTTCACACACGAAGTAATTCTTTTGAAATACCGAATCAGTTGAGATAATAAAAATGTACCCATTCTGATCAGCTTTGGTTACTTGCAGTTTACAATAGATTTTAAAAAATATACCTGAAATAATTACCTCTTAGATAATTCATTCAATGATTCAATCAATTAACGAACATAAAATTACCTTTAATTTTTTCCTTTGGCCAGCTGGCTTTTTTGTCACCTGTGTGATATCTTCTTTTTCTGTCTTTGTTAAAACTGTGACCAAATCCGCAGGGCTCATCATGGCCAACTCTTCTTCGCTGATGCCAGCATCGTCCGACCGAGTCTGTCAATAAATAAATTTAAAAACAAAAACTAATCAAATATGTGTGAAGATGTTCAATCAAAGTGGATTTACACTTTACCTTCGTAATAAAACAATATATTACAATTACCACATCTCGGTCCCATCCTTTTACCGTTGAAATATTAAAACGTAACCGCCACTTCTAATCTACAAATTTTTTTTCTCGCACTTCCCGCTTGTGGAACTCCCTTCTGTTTGCTTGCTTCCCTGAGAGCTACAACCTCCAAAATTTTAAATGCAACGTCAATTGCCATCTTCTACCTTTCTAAATCTCATCAACCTCCCATGCTTTCTTTGACATCATCTTTACCCTGGTTTTTCTCTCTCTCTCTCTCTCTCTCTCTCTCTGTAACCCTAGGTCCACCAGTGACAGTTCTGCCTGGTTTGGGGTGAAATGAATATAATATTGAAATTGATCGAGTGAAACAAGGTTGCTAAGCATTGCACCAAGTCGAAGTAACATGCATTCATAATTATGATTATTATTTTATATTTACTTAAATGTTTTAAGGGATGTGGTTTCCGGCTTTCTCTTTTCCAGTCTTTTCACTATTACGTAGCCCCCTGCACATCAGTGGCGTAACCGCCTTGCTCGGGGTGATACGATTAAAAAAAATATATAGTTATTACAATTATAATATATAGTTATTATAATTATTATATAATTATGATTATTATTTTATATTTACTCAAATGTTTTATAGAGGAATTTCCACTGGCATTTTATCATAGAGGATAATATTCAAACATTAATACAAGAATTAAGATGGTTGCAAAAATGCTCAATTTACTCTTTATCTGCCTATATTTCTGAGATGAGGTAGTATTTACATTATTCGGACTATTGTTCTCCTCTTTGTTGAATTTGTACAACGTTTCGGTCGTTGTACGCTCCGGCCTTCTTCAGGTGCTAGTAATTTCGAACAAAACTCTCATGACTACCAAAAAGAAGCTCTAAGCAAAGGCATGGAAATTATATACCCCAGTGATTGTAATAAAGGGTTCTATTCGAAGTTCCTAGCACCTGAAGAAGGCTGGAACGTACAACGGCTGAAACGTCGTACAAATAGCAACAAAGATGAGAACAATAGTCCGAATAATGTGAACGCTGTTACTCTTTATCTTAACGATAAAATAATATATTACAGTCACCACATCTGGGTCCCAATTTTTATCGTCGAAATAGTTATATAAAACCACCTCTTCTACACTAACAGTTTCTTTTCTCGCACTGCTCGCCTGTGGAACTGTCTGCCATTTACTTGCTTCTTGCACTCTCTAAAAATCTATTTGCAGCATTAATTGTCATATTCTGCCTCTTTGAATCCCATCCATCTGCTATCCTTTCTTCGACACCTTCTGTATCTAGTCCTTTTTCTCACTATAACCCCCTGCGCACTAGTGGCGGTTCCGCTTAGCTTGAGGTAAAATTATAAAAAAAAAGAAAAAAGAAGAATCCATAGAAAATTGTTCTACGAGACAATAGCCTAGTGGATTAAACATTAGTACATAAATTTGGTGCCATAGTAATTGTGAGTTCAATCCCTGGGTCAGGCAGTGTGAACGGGGACTCAGTGGAGGCAGGGGAGGCAATAACTGAGAAGTTCTTAAAATAAAAACTAGATGAAATATACCTGAACATGGAACGATAAGTCTATCCGACATAGATTAAATAAAGAGTTCAGTTCGGAATTCTTCGTAGGTTAACCGGATCCACATACAACTGATGAATGCCGGGATATATTTTTTTATATTTAACGTTAATTTAAAATAAACCTCTTTTTTTATATAAACTTTAATTAGATCACAATTTCTATCTAAACTTATTTATAAATGGAACTTTGTGTGTGTGTGTGTGTGTGTGTATGTGTGTGTGTGTGTGTGTGTGTGTGCCCGTTACCTATAGACTCCGAAACGGCTGAACCGATTTTCTTGAAAATTTACACAGTTTTACTATAAGCGTCTGCGAGTGTTCTTAGCTAGGTTTTTTGTCGAGGTACCCCGATAAATATTGAAAATCGATAATCGAAAAAATCGGGTCATAGAAGGAGTGGTTCGATTTTAATCAAATTTGATACACTCATAGGCAAAGACATAAGAAATGATATTCAGAAGGTTCAAGGTGGCAGTTCTTACAATATTGCAGAAAATCGATAATATATATATATATATATATATATTACGGAAATCAACGAATTTTAACGAAACTTGGTTATAAGCAACCGACACTTTGAAATGAATTGTTTGAACATTATTTTTTATCGATACTCGTATTTAAGTAGATATTGTTTTTAATGAAACAGTATTATATATTTATTTCTACCGGCCTGATTATTTAAGATAAATTTTTATTACAAAAATGTGTGCCATTCGGCAGGATTCGAACCTGCGACTCCTATCTATATAGGGGAAGCTATCTGGTAACGTCTTAGACCTCTCGACCACGAACAGCCTCCATATGGATCGAAAATTGTGTTATATAGGCTTGATAAAAACCTCGTTTAGACTGGTTAATGTATTTTGTTAGCTGATATACGGAGTTGGAATTTGCAATATGATAGAACAGAGAGGATAGTTAGGTTTATGTGTTTTTATAGTTCCGTGTATGTAACTAGGCTATAATCGCCAATAATTTTATGGAGTTTTAAAGAGTTCTGTTCAGGATTATTAACATTAATGAGTTTATTAAGCTTTGATTTTAGTTGGTTGGTTAGGTTCTTGTTGAGTTTTTAAACTTAACAAGAACTCAACAACAATCCGACCAACCAACTAAAATCAAAGCTTAATAAACTCATTAATGCTTATAATGCTGAACAGAGTTTTAATATGAACTTAATAATAACTAGCAGTATGACCCGGCGTTGCTCGGGTGTAATGAAAGCTTTAAAACTAATCCATGGTCCTGGAGCTCAGACTCTTTGGACGTTGGCACGAAAGACTAAGAAGCAATAGTTGTTTCCAGTTAAAGCGAAATCGTAGACTGAAAGAAAGATGAATGGATGTAAGTCAAATTTTGATTTCCTGGTATCGATATCAAATAAGATTTTTTCGTCGTAAACTGAATTTTGAAGGCTAAAAGTCCTCTGAGTAAATGGTATTATGGTTGAGACTAAAAACTACAATTATACCTACTTAGAGCCAAACCTGAAGCAAAAACTAAAATAAAAGGGCTGAAAAAATACAGACATGCAGGCAGATAAACAGACACACACACACACACACACACACACACACACACACACACACACACACACACACACACACACATCTTGCCTTTTATATATATATATATATTATCGATTTTCTGCAACCTTGAAAGTTCTGAATATTGTTTCTTATGTCTTTATCTATGAGTGTATCAAATTTGATTAAAATCGGACCAATCCTCCTATAACCCGATTTTTTCGATTATCGATTTTCGATATCTATCGGGGGTACCTCGACACAAAACCTAGCTAAGAACACTCGCAGATGCTTATAGTACAATTGTGTAAATCTTCAAAAAAATCGGTTCAGCCGTTTCGGAGTCTATAGGTAACGGACACACACAGATACAGACACACACGCACACACACACAGACAAAGTTCCATTTATAAATAAATTTAGATAGCAAAATTCCCTTCCTCGACATATTGATAAACACAAATAATAACAAATTTACTATTTCACCATACAAAAAACCTACCAGATGAACGTCATGGTGTAGCAAAAAGTAAATAAAGTTAATGGAACATGGAGCCACCGTTTCACCGTCATGGAAATGCCTAATATCAGCTGCTGTATTTACTAGGCTTCCCACGCAAGCCCGGATGTGACACATGGTCATTTTAATGTGGGAATTCCCAGCCATATAGCCGGGCCAAAAATATGTCTGTCTATTTTTACCGAGTCGTGGTTCTACCCTTCGGCGGAACCACGACTGGGTTTGTGCTCTCTGCTCGGAAGCAGAGAGCTGACAGTGTTATAGAGTTACAGAGCAGTCATCCGAAGATGACTGCTTCAATGCAAACGCCTAATATCAGCTGCTCGCTGACATCTGGCATCGGTTTATTTCATTATAGCAGAGGTAACGTGCTTTATCGGAGTTCGAACTGGTCATGATAGTGGATGCTAAACGGATGTCACATTTCATTTCTGGAATTGGGAGGGCATTCGACATCAATCTATCAAGTGGGTCAAGTGCACACCGGAAATACGTAAACGTGTTAAACTTTTCAAAATAAGGATTTCAAATTTCTAAACTTCGTATTACCAGTAAAAATATTATTGTCGGTATCCGGACGAATAAAATCGCATTGCTATCCCCGTTTGTTACGAGTAAATTATACAAAAAAAAAAATACTACCTCGAACCGATAATGATTGATACATTTTGCCTATATCTTATATACGCTAAATGCAAAAGATGTTATCGAACAAAGACAGGGTCATATCAACGTGGTGTAATGTAAGCATATCGTACTAGATCAATTTTTTTTTTAATCATATCACCCCGAGCAAGGCGGTAACGCCACTGATGTGCAGGGGGCTACGTAAGAGTGAAATCTACGTAAGATTGGAAAAGAGAAAGCCGGAAACCACATCCTAAACAGGAAACAAGGGATGAGCCTCTTCACCCGTTCAATAGACGTGGGTGGAGTGTGAACCGGGCGATAGTTTAGTCTATCTACTCCAATTACGACTAAGTAAAGAGTTTGATCCTCAATGGGTGCTCCATACATTCGGAGTTGTGCTACAACTAATCTGCGCTTCGTCATGGTCACCTAGACGTAGTGCAACGGGCAGTAAGTTTCTTTTTTTAACTAGATCAATAACGACTGAATAGTGAATTTGATCCTCACTGGGTGCTCCACACTGTCGACCTTGTGCCACATCTAAGTTATGTTTCGTGATGGACACATATATATTTTTTAAAAAATCAATATTAATTCTTTAATGAATAATTGTTGAAATTTTCATTAAAAGCTGATAATTGCCTTTTTTTGGTAATTTTGTTAAAATCTGAGTGTATTTTATTTTTTTATTATCGTTTCACCCCAATCAAGATACGACCACTACTGGTGTGCAAGGGGTTACAGTTAGAGAAAAAATAACAAGGTATAAGAAATGTCGTAGAAAGGATAATAGAAAGACGATAAACAAGTATATAGAAGATGGCAAGGTGTTTAAAGGTGTCACAAATGTTTTATGAAATTAGTCGCGGGAAGGATTCAGTAAGTAAAGGTAAAATTAATAATCAGTTCAATGACTGTCAATTTTTACTACTTTATTTTTACTTTAAATATAATAAATTTTTAAATATATGATTAAAAATCACTCGTGCGATTAAATATTTGATATCAATGGTTAATAAAAATTGTGAAAAATAATTCCAATGAGTAAAACTGACATTTACGTATTTGTAACTCCTTTTTCCATTATTTTTCGTCATAGTATTTGTAAATCCATATTCCATTATTTTTCTTCATAGTATTTGTAAATATTTTTCCATTATTTTTCGTCATAGTATTTGTTGACCCTTATTCCATTATTTTTCTTCTTAGTATTTGTAAATCCTTTTTCCCTTATTTTTCTTCATAGTAATTCTAAATACTTTTTCCATTAATTTTATGGTGTTTGTAAATACTTATTCCATTATTTTTTTCATAATATTTGTAAATATTTTTCCATTATTTTTCTTCATAGTATTTGTAAATCCTTATTCCATTATTTTTTCGTGGTATTTGTAAATCCTTTTTCCATTTTTTCCTTCATAGCATTTGTAAATCCCTTTTCAGTTATTTTTCTTCATAGTATATATAAATCCTGTTACCGTTATTTTTCTTCATGGTATTTCTAAATCTTTTTTCCATTTTTTCTTCATAGTATTTATAAATTCTTTTTCCATTATTTTTTTCATAGTATTTGTAACTTTTTCCGTTATTTTTCTTTATAGTATTTGTTAATACTTTTCCGTTTTTTTCACAGCATTTCTAAATGCTTTTTCCATTTTTTCTTCATGGTATTTGTAAATCCTTTTTCCATTATTTTTTCATAGTATTTGTAAATTTTTTTGTTTTTTCTTCATAGTATTTGTAAATACTTTTTCCGTTATTTTTATTCATAGTATTTGTAAATCTTTTTTTCCGTTTTCTTTTCTTCATAGTATTCATTTTGTTAACAGAAGAAATTCAAAATTGTTGCTTCAAAGTTTCACAAAGTTTAAATATTCGTAAGCTTTATTCTTCTTCAATCGACGTGAAAAGAACTGACAATTTTTTGGTGGAAAGGAGAGCTTTAAAAAATTAAATAACTCATGTTTTATGAAATTAGCGCGAGAATGATTCAAAAAGTAAAGGTAAAATTAACGATCAGTTCAATAACTTTTTTCTTCTTTTTTTATGTACCGCGTTCCTTCAAGACGTAGGCGATCATGGACTTTCACTTTCCCCTATCCCTTTGTTATTCTCTTCCTAAAACCAGATCTTCTACTATTGGACGGATGTGAACACTCTGAAACCTAAGACTAATCTAAAAATTCCTCAACTGCACATAGGCTCTACTCATAGATTCCGTTTCACTTACGCACTAAAAAAAATACAATCCAGAATTTTCACTAATAGCACCCACTTACACCTAAAGAAACAAAACAAAAATTGAAACCGATCTGAGCTTAAGAAAAAACTATAAAAAACCATCAAAGGGACTCCTTCGAGAGTCGGTCGGCACACCAGTCACGATTCCTAACGCTCGTCGGGATGCGACATTCCATCTCCAATGACACCCACCAAAGACTGTCGCCGCAGTAAGTCACAACTCACCTTCCCTTTTTTATCATGCCCTTCCGCGGACGACTTTTATGACGCTACTTATTCCTTTTTTAAAGATATTTACACCGATTTACCTTTTATATTATTCGCTAATACAATTATTTATTTCCTAAACCTCCGTCGTTTCTTCTTTGTTCTGCCACCACAGTCTTAATATAACATCTTGTTTTTCTTAACATTTCTCCTCTTGATATCTCTCCCAAACCCCGGTCCGCCATCCACTTGCTAAAACCCATCAATTACGTCTCGCGTAGCTTTCCTCTGTCTCTCTCTTTCTATCCGTCTTGTGAATATTAGATTCACCAAGCCTTCCTTCTACATTTCCCAGAAATCTCAGTTGTCTTTTCCTGATGATAAGTAGAAGTTTCCTTTTCGTTTGCATCCTTTCCAAAACCTTGTCGTTGCTCATGTGTTCGGTCCATTCTATCCTCAGTATCCTTCTGTAGAACCACGTTTCTGTTCCTTCTTCATCCTTGAGGAGATTGTCCAGCATTCGTTACCATATAGGAGGACAGATATCACATAACAGTCCAGTAGTCTTTTCTTTGTTTCCAATGAAATATTCCTGTCTTGCAATACTCTACTTAACCTTTGAACTACTTTGTCTATTTTTACAACTTTCATTTTCTTTTAATAGATTTTTAAATGTATAATACAAAAAACTCTTTGTGCAATGAAATAGTTTCAATGAAATATAATCAATGTTTAATAAAATAGTGAAAAAAATTTTCTGATGAGTAAATCTGCCATTTAAGTATTTGTAAATCCTTTTCCCGATATTTTTCTTTATAATATTCTTTTTGATAGTATAAGAAATTCAAAATTGTTTCTTTAAAGTTTCATAAAGTTTGAATATTTGCAAGCTTTCATCTTCTTCAAGGAAACATAAGTTTTGACTTTAGTAGCTTTGATCTTCCGTATTTGAATTTATTTACATTTTTGAAAATAGGAAGCAGACATACAAGAAAATTATTGTCTGACCTTAGAACGCGTTGGCATAGCCGGTTGGGAAAAATTTGTTTTCGTTATATTTTAAGTAAAAGTAAGTAATATTTGGGTTAAAATCTATTAAATTGATTCATAAATTTGCTAGTTTTTCTTTAAAACAAGTATTAGGGTGAGATATTGGATTTTTAAGAGATTTTTAAAGTGTTTTTTGTGGGCATCTTTCAGATTCGCTATCTGAACTGGGTCTTTGATGACAAAAAATAAATAGTGTAAAATTCATGTTTAAAGTTCGTAGTAGTTTGTATGTCTTGACATATAACGATACAATAGATCCTACACACACGCACGCGAACACGCAACCACACACACGCACACACGCGCGCGCAACCACGCACACGCACACACGCACACATACACACACACACACAGGCGCATATATACATCAAGCACACGCACGTTTCGTGCTAGAACTCTCTTT
The DNA here is from genome assembly GCA_037127315.1 of Ascarosepion bandense. Classification (NCBI taxonomy): domain Eukaryota; kingdom Metazoa; phylum Mollusca; class Cephalopoda; order Sepiida; family Sepiidae; genus Ascarosepion; species Ascarosepion bandense. The sequence continues at coordinate 9,675,700 of JBBBDQ010000548.1, read as the reverse complement.
GTGTCTTAGTGACATTAGCGCTGTTGTGTTGCTTGGTTTTGGTATAATTAGAAGATAACACAAACTTGAATTAATGATGTTTATTTTTGGCATAAAACTTTAGGTATTTACATCAAGTTACAACCTTTTAATTTTGTGTGGATATAGGAGCAGACTAGCTAAATTCTCTTCACGGTGGGATGCTAGTAGTAAACGAGCCTATCCCTTCTGGACTCTAGTGGTCAACTGACTAGCGTCTTCCTCTTTTCAAATCCCCTACACAAAACTACTGTTCTTAACTCCTACTTCTTACTCCTACTCTTACTCCTACTCCTACCAAAAGAAACGATTTCTTATTTTGCCGCCCAATTTTGAATTCTTGACGTCAGTGTGTCTATCTTTTTCTATTTTTAGAACACTCGCCATTTTATAAACTTGCTTGGAGGTAAGTGTTAAAAAACTTCCATGTGCTTTCTTAAAAAAGAAAAAGAAAAAGGCATTTACAAAATAAAAGGAAGTTAAATTTTTATTTTATTTAAAAGATAATAGTTTAAAGTTCATCTGTATAAACAGATTATTTTACGCGTTTCGATAAATAAATTTTTCTCATAAAAAAGTAATCGACCGTCAATACAAATGATCAGCATTTCTCTGTTTCTCAACACGTGTTCGGATCTCGGTGTCACATTCCCCATACTCTGTTAAAATGGTTCCCAGATATTTAAACTTCTGCACCAGCTTGATGGTTATATCTCAAATTTATAACTCTCATCTTATGGCTTTTTTTCTCTTGCCGATGACCATACTTTTTATCTTCTTGTCGTTCTTTTTTCTCGCTTTCTTTTACTACCCTCTCTAGAAAACCCTTTGGCTTCTTTTCCGAGTCGACCATCGTCACGGTGTCACCTGCGTATCTTATACTGATAAGACTACACCCTCCGATAATAAATCCTGGTAGGAGTTTCGTCACTGTAGATGTTGAATAAATCTTAGGAAAAGACACATCCTTGTTTCACGCCCATTTCTATTGTTGTGTAGATCTTATTCTATGCGCCATATTTCTTCAGGACGTAGGCAATCATGACCCTTCACGCCTCTCTATCCCTGGTGGCTCTTAGCACGCCGTCTCCTGTTATCACACCCAAACCTCAAGCTGCCGTTTACTTGCTCAGGCCCGTAAAGTATATTTCCCACAGCTTTCTCCTGTCTCTCTTTCTCTCTATCTGACCTGTGAGTATCAGGTTCTCCAAGCCCTTCTTCCTCATTACATGTCTCAGGAACTTTAGCTGTCTTTTCTTGATGCTCCGTATTAATTTCCTTTTCGTTTCCATCCTTTCCAAAACCTCATCATTGCTCATATGTTTGATCCATGATATCCGCAGCATCCTTCTGTAGGACCACATTTCAGTTGTTTCAAGTTTTTCCTTCATCTTTGATGAGATTGTCCAGCGTACACTATCATACTGAAAAACAGTCATCACATAACAATCTAGTACTCTCTTTGCTTCTTTGCGAAATTTTCCTGTCTCTCAATACTTTACTCAGCTTCTGGAATGCATCCTTCAACTCATTTCTTATCTGTATGTAGTCGCTTTCCTCCTAGTATTAGTTCTGGATTATTCTAACATCTTTTCAAAAGTCTAGGGAAAATAAAACTGAATTGAAAATTAAATTGAAGAAACCCTCGCCCTCTTGCTACTATAGATGTAGCATTTGCGGCATACCTACGAATTTAACTGATTAAGAGACACGTGATGTAAGAATTCACACTAAAACCTCATGTGCTAATATCTACACGTGAACCTAGCCATATATTAATGGTCACTTGGCTAATTTCCAAAACTAAGAAGTTTCGTGTCTCTATTTGAATCCATCCTGCATATATACAAGTCAACCATCCGTCCGTGCATGGAGTACTGCTGCCATTTATGGTCAGGCCCCGCTGCCGTTCTCCTCAGTGTTCTTGACAGGCTCCAAAGGAGAGTCTGTAATGTGATAGGTACTGATCTGGTGACTCGACTGCAGCCACTTCCCCACCGTCGAAATGTGGCCTCCCTTTGTCTGTTCTATAAATACTTTCATGGCTTCTGCTCGGACGAACTTAAGTCACTAATGCCTCCTCAACAGATGTTTGCTTGTGCAACCAGACTAGCAACTGGGTCCCACCCATTCACAGTCAGGTTAGCCAAATGCAGACGACAATTCTACTCCTGCAGCTTCTTCTCTCGCACTTCCCGCCTGTGGAACTCACTCCCGTATTCTTGCTTTCCTGACGGCTACAACCTCCAGAAATTTAAAAGCAAAGTCAATACTCATCTACAACCACTTGACTCTAGCTCTCTCCCCACCCCTTTCTCCCCACCTATGTATCTGTCATTGCACCTGCATTCTCAGCTTTCTATTGTTCCTTTCTAACTAGGTTGTACTCCTCACTCTTTTCTAATTAATCTTTTTACATTTATGTAGCCCCCTGCACATCAGTGGCGTTTCCGCCTTGCTCGGGGTGAAATGATTAAAAAAAAAAAATTAAAAAATAATGCTATATTTCAGAGCGGAACAACCTACGTAAAAATCTACAAATGAACTCTGACGTAGAGCAATTTTCACTAGACTAATTTCAGAAACCAAAAATTCTGCTAATTGTTTCCTTATCAATTCACCCCAAGCAAGACTATAATACCTCTAAGACGAAAGGAGTTACAGGGAGTGAAAGAGAATGAGAAGACTTTAGAAGGAACTGGAAACCAAATCCTAAATAGGAAACAAAGGATAAACATCTACTCCCGTTCAAAATACTAGGGAGAAGTGTGAGCCAGGCGGTTATGCACAGTTTAATTAGTGCCATATTCCGTAAAAATTCTTCATATGGACCCTCCCGTAGAGCAATGGTCACTAGGCTAATTTCTGAAACCAAGAAGTCGTCTCTCTCTGTTTTGTTACGTATAATTTCAATAAATAATTTCAGTTCAGGGTGAAACAACCCACATAAAAAAAAACTGCATACAGACCCTGCCGTAGAAAAATGGTCACTAGACCCAGAGGCCATCACATATCAGCTATTTGATTTCTTCTGTATATTTTTAATAACGCTAGAGTTCAAAGGTAATACTAAATTAAATATTTACATATATAGAGCCTGTAATGGTTACTGGGCTAATCTCAGGAAGCAAGAATTCCGAAGTATTTGTTGGATTAAAAATATTTTTAACAGCACTAGTTTTCTCTGTGAGGCCTCCTACGTATTGAAAAACCCGGTCGGCACACAGGTCTAAGTTGTTTTGCAATTTCTGCTCAGAGCACAAAACATTCCAAACATTCGTAAAGAAGGTGATAAAACTCTTGAGTTTATCTCATGGTAACTCTGACGGTTATTTGAAGCCTTATGATAACGTTTTTTTTTTAAAGATCACAAAGTCCGACTCTTTTTTGTTTCTCAGTGGATCTCTAGGCGTTATCTGAACTACGTTTTCGGCTGTAGATTTTTGTGTGTGTCTGCATCTTTGCGTGTGCGTGTGTGAGCATGTGCATGTGTGTATGTTTGTTATATTTCTAATTCCCACCTCGACAGGTATTTATTTTATTTAATATTTTCAAACAGATAGATAGATAGATAGATAGATAGATAGATAGATAGATAGATAGATCTTCTTTTCTTCTTCTTTCTTTACCTGCTATGTCCTTTCAGGGCGTAGGCAATCATGGCCTTCCACGTCTCCCTATCTCTAGTAGCTCTTAGCACATTTTCTCCTGTTAACCCATCCAAATCCCGCTCTGCCATCCACCTGCCCAGGCCCTACAAATATGTTTTATGCTGCTTTCCCCTGTCTCTCTTTCCCTCTGTCTGACCTGTGAGTATCAGATCCTTCAAGCCTTCCTTCCTCATTACATGTCCCAAGAACTTCAGCTTTCTTTTCCTGATGCTCAGTATTAATTTCCTTTTCGTTTCCATCCTTTCCAAAACCTCATCATTACTCAAATGTTCGATCCATGATATCCGCAGCATCCTCCTGTAGGACCACATTTCACTTGCTTCAAATTTTTACTTTATCTTTGTTTATATTAAGAGAGATGTAAAAATGACATAGATAGATAATTAGATGTTTCGTATCTATCTATCTATCTATCTATCTATCTATCTATCTTATCTATCTTATCTTAGTCTGCTATCATCTATCTATCTATCTATCTATCTATCTATCTATCTTAGTCTGCTCATTATCTATCTATCTATCTATCTATCTATCTATCTATCTATCTATCTATCTATCTTATCTTGCTCTTATCTATCTATCTATCTATCTATCTATCTATCTATCTATCTATCTATCTATCTATCGCGTACGAGGACATATGCCTCCCTAGACAAATGCGTGACTCAGATATTTTTTAAGCTTTTAAAAGCAATGACCATACATTTTCTAAAAGGAATAAAAACTTATAAGCCACCCACCGTCGTAAATATTAGTATTCTGTTCTCGTCGTCGATGCCAGAATTAAACGCAAGGAATTTCTCCCCAGTTGTAAGAATACGGTAGGATTCCGGTATCTCAAAATTATTTCTTTATTGTGGAATTGGTGGCTAATTTTGTGCATATTTTTTGTCTCCATTGACGTACATTTCTTTCCATTGATGAAAAGATGGCACGTGGGTAATTGAAAGCTCCTCTTCATTAGCTATCATTGCTCCAATAAGTCTTCTTGCTGGTTCATATACTGAAACCGAAGTAGTTTTCAACTGAGACATTGCTTCATGTGCTCTGACTTTAGATGCTGAGGATCATTGATTATGCTCCTTATAACGCGTCGTGACCGATTCATTTACTGTATGAATTTTTACCCTGCAAGATCGCTCTACTCATAGCCAGTATGTTTTATTTCATTCGTGTTAGCTTTAGCTGCAATTTTTTTCGACAACAAATAATTTTTCACCGCTGTTTGATCTTCGAAACTAAGCCATGGGTTCCAAATAAAAATATAATCTATAAAGTCCAGAATCTAATAAGTGTTTGTTTTAAGCACTGCTAGAGTTAACTGAAACTTAAAGAAAGAATATTACCAGGGGTACACAATTATCCAGGGACGCATTCGAGTGTGTTCCGAAACATTTGTTGTGTCATCAGTCATGATGGTTACAAACAAAGCTTTCCTTATTTCTGTCCTCGTCTCCTCATGATATCATAGTCTTTCTTTACTTCTTCTTTCTTTACCTGCTATGTCCTTTCAGGACGTTGGCAATCATGGCCTTCCACGTCTCCCTATCCCTGGTAGCTCTTAGCACGCTTTCTCCTGTTGACCCATCCAAATCCCGCTCTGTCATCCACCTGATCAGGCCCTACAAATATGTTATCTGCTGCTTTCCCCTGTCTCTCTTTCCCTCTGTCTGACCTGTGAGTATCAGATCCCTCAAGCCTTCCTTCCTCATTACATGTCCCAAGAACTTCATATTTGTAGCAGTCATTCAAGTATCCCATGCTGAATAATCTTGGAAACACTTTTGAAAACCACACTGGTTTCAAAGCGATTCTTCAAATCCAGATCTAATTTAGATTCACAATTTATTAATCCTCTAAATTTATTAATCCTCTAAATAACCCTGGATTTACTGAATCATCATTTTCATCATGTCTACATAAGAGAGTTTTGAATTTTCCACCAGATAAAATACAGTATATTATTTGTGATAAAATTACACGCTTCTTTTTTAACCTCCATCTTATGCTCATTGATTGAAAGTTTGTATATATCACTAAGTCTTTTCTAAATATTTACATTTCCAAAAAGTGACCGTGAAAACAAATTTTTAGCATGCAATTTTGACTTCTCGGGTTTTACAGTTTTTCTTTAATTTTGTTCATATTTCTAAAACCGTCTTTTGTCCCTGTTATGTTACCTCCAAACAACAGTCACAGGAAGCAAAACAATGCATTTGTCAATTTATTGCTGCAGAGCCAACTTTTCCGTTGGCACCATTCAGAATAAAAACTACGAATGTTGCTTATTCCTGGCGGAGATAGTTGAATTCTAGGGCCTGTGATGTTTCTTGATACCTGAAACATCTCCGACAGCAAGTAGATTGGGTGAAGAGTGTGTTCAAAAGCACCTTTCGGGCCTCCTTTGACTAGAAGGTTTTAAAGGTAAAGGAGGTAAGGAAAATGAGAACCCAGAATGGGGAATTATAAAAGGGATATAGAGGAAATAAAAAACAAAAGGAGGAAAACGGGAAAGAAAGAGAAAGAACTAAAGAGACATATTTAAAGACTCAAAGAAAGGCGCCAGATTTAAAGTAGGAAGTAAAATATAGTCATATACAACCCCCTTTAACTCGTACACAAAAATTTTACCAATATAAGGAAGTGAATTTTCCATCTCTTTTCAAAAATAGCGTTTACAACCTGATGAGATATTGTCCTGTCAATGTCGAAACAAAATGTACACTTTGTAGTAGATTGTAATTTGAACATGTTCTAATGTATAATTTATCATATATATATGTGTGTGTGTGTGTGTGTGTGTGTGTGTGTGTGTGTGTGTTCGTGTGTGTGTTCGAATCCTGCTAGAGGACGCATATTTTTTAAGAAGAATTTTTGAATATTCAGGCCAATATATGTAAATAAATAGATATACTGTTTAATAATAAAAACAGGGTATCTATTAAAATATTAAAAATGACATTTGAACAAATAAATTAAAAATATGTCGGATTTAATCCATTTCCTAAAAAAATGTGTGTGCGGAAGTACATGTATACGTATGTATACAAATAAACTAACTTATGCATTATATATTTGCAAACTACCACTGTCCAGAATATGAACACCAATATATGAGTATATGCACATACACATGCATACCCTGTTGACCTTATTTTATGAACAGGCCCTCTTCTGTGATTTTGTCAAGGTACAAAGAGATTTCTCTTTGAATAAATGTTTACTTCTTAAAAACGGGCTTTCAAAATTATTTATACACGATTTAAAAGGCCAAACAATTCGACCGCACTTTTCACGCGTCTTAAAACGAGTTTTGAAGTAACGGATAAACATACTTTTTTAAATATTTTGCCTGCCGTCCGTTTTTGTTTGTAACTGGTTCCTGTGATTTTAATCCCGCCCAAATACACAAACACGAAAACAGCATTTATTTTATTCATTATTAGGTCTACATGGAAACCAGCGCATGAAAGCCAAAGCATATATTTACCCGTAAAGATTAGATTTAGGGTTCACCCAGTGAGGATGGAACCCCCTACTATTGTATTGTACTAATTACTGAGTTTAGGCTAAGCCTGGCACAAGGTAATTTTGAAATTTTAATTACTAAATGCTCACCAAACACAAGGCCTAAGAACCACTCAATATAGAGGTCTAGCGAACGTGTTTGTTATATAGACATAAGAGGAAAATAAGTGCTGATTATGGGAATATGTAGAATAGGTAGGATAGATAACCGTTTACCCTAGACATGAAGAGGATAAGACTGCAATGACTGACAAAGCAACCTCTGAATTTTTTATTTTTTTTTCACAAAGTAGCGGTTCTCGGTGAGAAGCTGTCTGGGTAGGACTTCTTACTCACCAATGGAATACGAAGAGAATGAGGATGATTTGACCCTATGTACATAGCATAGCAGTTATTAGTTGTAAAGGCTTGTTGATTGATTGATTGATTGATCGATTGATTGATTGATTGATTGATTGATGTGCTCTTTTCAGTTTATCAACCTTTGCAAGTTATTTAAAGCCAGAATTGTTTTAATTCGCAAGAATTTTGGTGGATAATAAGGTTTTGCCGATACAAGTCTTGTGAATTAATCCATGGCTAGGGGAAGAAGTGGCACTCCATAACACGATCTTCAATAGTAAAATCATTAACCCCACCCCTTTCAAAATGACTAGCTTCAAGAATGCTCCCATTTCGAAATCTCCAGCAAAAAAATCTATTCCTACCAACACGTCTAACTCTTCCTCTTCCCAAACTCTCATCAGCACAAAATTCGGATCAACAAAAAAGCAAAAGTCCCTCTACAGACTCAAATGAATCAACTTTAAAGAAAAAGTCGAAATCTATGATACGATACTGAGGAAGACGTGTTCCAGGTAAGGAAAGAACAGAAAAAAGGTCGGTGGCGCAATCCGAAAAGGTCAAAGATATTAAATACTTCATTAAAATGAAAGCGGAAAACGGAACAGATGTAGAAATTCCCCAAAATTTTCCAAACGTCAAAATAATATTGACTGTGATGATAGCTTGTAAAGGAGTACAACAAATATGGGCAAAGAGGCAAATCATGTTTTCTAAATGTTCCCTTATTTGGCATTCTCTGACGACGTCAATGTAAAAAGATTGAAGCAATTTTGTTCAGGGAGGCTACTGCTTTTCGTTCCCCCTCGGTGTATGAAGCTGTAAAAATAATGTTCCCATGGAGCATTGGTGGACTGTATCCTGGTGGTACCATCAAGTGTAAGATGGGACAAGGCTCAATGAGACAGGCCGTCGGTGTCCACACCTCGGCCATGTTAAATGAAGATCAACTTTAATTGATCTATAATGTCTCTCTGGTTGGCTAGGGTGAATGTCCTGAGCCTGTGACCAGAGTTTCGCATGACGAGGCTCATTCTCGATCTTCAGAGTCTCGTATGAATGTATGTTGTGTACAGGAAACTCTGTTTTCAACTTGCAACCGTGAAAGCATTCTATCTAAAGGGTTTGTCTTTCATTCGCAAGTTAAAGACGAATCCGTTCCTATGCGGAATCTACTTACCTGGTGCTACCAGCTCGACCAGGTACTCCGCCTATAGTGACGAGGTTTCGGTTCCTGTGTCGAGCAGGGTCGAGAGTACGAGATGGTAACAGGGGCTATGATCAACAGATAAGTTTCACTTCCATGATCTTTCCTCCGGATGGAAAGCCCAGACACGATTCTCGGCGTCTGGTTCGGTCCCGATCACCTCTTGGAAATGAATTGGCTCAGAAGAAGACCGGAGTGGCAGTTCATCTTTCGGAAAAATCTTTCCTTAAAGGGGAGGGCGGAAGTATTTACCTCTCGCATCTACCCGATTCATTTTTAACGACGCTTCCGTATGCCACATTAATATCATTGGTACAAGACCTCCTACAGAAGATAGCGGTGGAGAGTGACAAAAAAGGACTACAAATAAACTTTAAGAAAACTGAATGCATGGTCATCAGCAAAAAGCGCAACCCAAAATGCCAAATACAGGTGGGGGATACCAGAATAAAGCAAGTACAAAAATTTAAATACCTATGAAGTGTTCTGACAGGAGAAAGAAAGTGCGACACAGAGATCCGAAGACGAATTGGCATGGCAAAGGACGCATTCCAGAAGCTGAGTAAAGTACTAACACACAGGAAAATTTCACTAGAAACAAAGAAAAGAGTGCTGGATTGCTATGTGATGTCAGTTCTTCAATACGGCAGTGAATGCTGGACAATATCATCGAAAATGAGGACAAAACTGGAAGCAGCGGAAATGTGGTTCTACAGAAGGATGCTGCGGATATCGTGGACTGAGCATGCAAGCAACGATGAGGTGTTGGAAAGAATGGCAACAAAAAGGAAATTAATACTGAGCATCAGGAAGAGACAACTGAAGTTCCTGGGACATGCAATGAGGAAGGAGAGCTTGGAGAACCTGATACTGACTGGCCAGATGAAAGGAAAGAGAGACAGAGGAAAGCAGCGGATAACATATTTGCAGGGCCTGATCAAGTGGATGACGGAACGGGGGTTGCCAGGAGTAACAGGAGCAAACATACTAAGAGCCACAAGGGATAGGTAGACGTGGAGAACCATGATCGCCTACGTCCTGAAGGGACAGGGCACATAGAAGAAGAAGAAGCAGAAGAAGAGTGTTGTTGTTGTTGTTGCGGTGAGGCAAGGCCCTTGTTAGCTCTACTCTTCTCAAGGCGGGGTGGATATGCCTAACGGTGAAACTCGTCCGCATCGCGTTTCTGGACCAGATGTGTCAGCAATCGGATGGTGAGGGCAAATTCTGAAAAGAGACGCCCTCAGGTACTTTTCATCCCTGAAAAGTATGCACACGAGCGAAAAGGAGGCCTCTGTTCATGTCGAGACGAGTGTTCCTTCTTTCATGGATGTTGGGTTGCTCGCAAACACTTCTTACGGGCGATGGATGGTCTCTTCGACGTTCAGGTGTTGTCTCGTAAGACATTACGTTTTATTTAGGGGTGGCGCTACGTTCAAGATGATCTGTCTTACGAAGCATGAGGCTCGCATAACATGGCCTTGGGCACCTGGGTTGTAATGCCTTAATAATGATGAGGCATCAATCACCTGGTTGGTGATTCGAAGAGCTCTCTGGATCGGCAAATACTTTGTTCGACGACTTGGGAAAATCTCCAGAATGCGTTCGCTGTGGTGAAGCTGTAGAACTGCTGGATCACATCTTTCATTGCAAGTTCGTAGTCCCCTTGGATAAGTTTACTGAAGATATCATAGTTCGCATGCTACGAGGAAAATTTTTTTGTCCTCGAGGCCAGTTCTGTCTGTAGCAATGTGGCACCGTCCTTGACTAAGGCTGAACACTACATGTTCTTTTACTTACTAGGCGTTATGAAAGTTGTTATATGGGGGACATGTCAGAATGAATGGAGGCGAGAAGTTCATTTCTTCCCAACTGACCTTGTTTTTTAAGCATTAGCTTTAAATCAAGATTAGGACGGAAAGGCAGCAGTTCCTTCATCAGAATTTGGCAAAAGGTGGATAACTCTAGCACGTCTTATTTAGAGGGACACTTTGATGCCGATTAGATATAAGAAAATTGATTGGACATTGGCAACCTCGCTCGAAATTAGGTTAGTTTTGCGTTGTTTTTTGTATTTAGTTTCTTCTTTCAAAGTTAACTTAGCTAAGAGACCAGCTCATTGGCCTCTTTTAATGTCCCCACTTTCTTTAGTTTAATTCCCTGCCCCGTCCCCCATTAGGTGACTAGTTCTCTGGTGGATACGGGACGCCTTTCGTATTTCGGGTGTGCCTTTTGCGCATTCGCTGATGGGTTTGAATGAGTGTGTGTTTGAGTGAGTTTATGGACGAGTGTATGGACGATTTTTATTTGTCTATATTTCTGAGCACCTGATAAAGACCAGAGCGTACAACGGCCGAAATGTCATACAACTGGCAACCAAGATGAGAACAATAGTCCGAATAATGTAAAGAAAGTTTTGTGTTATTAAAGTCCCGCATTAACTTCGTTAACTAATGTTTCTGGCACAATTAAATATTGTGTTTTTTATTACTAACAATATTTCGTTTAGTTTCTTGTAAATAGCTTATCTCATATTGTAAATACACGTTGGGGTTAAGACTTTTTTGTTGTTCTACCCACCCCAGATAAGAATTATACATATGGTGACTAGTTAGGACTTCATGGAGATTATGAGTTATTATACTGGATGCTGTAAGAATGTGTTGTTTTGGCGTAAGGAATATTGTGGTATGTTTGGGTCAGTGATTGTGGCTAGCTAAGTTTAATTATAAGACGGAAGAAGACCAGCTTTTTCTCAACCCACTTTTGGCTCTTCGCTATGGTACCTAGACTTTTTGAATTTAAGCGCAGTATTAGACTGGCGTCGAGATTTCATTAATAAACAGTCGAGCTGACTAAATGTAGTCGTAAATTCTATATTAACAGTTTCTTTTTTTTTCTTTTTTTTTTTTTTGCACTTCTCGCTTATGGAACTCTCTTCCAGTTCTCTTTTTTTTCCAGACAACATTAATCGCCAAAAATTTGAATGCAATGCTAATCGCGATCTACTGTCCTAATTACTATTTTCTCTTTCTAGTCAATAGCTATCTACTGTCCTCTTAACTACCCTTTTCCCTTTCCAGTTAATAGCTATCTACTGTCCTCCTAATTACTCTTTTCTCTTTCCAGTCAATAGCTATCTACTGTCCTCCTAATTACTATTTTCTCTTTCTAGTCAATAGCTATCTACTGTCCTCTTAACTACCCTTTTCCCTTTCCAGTTAATAGCTATCTACTGTCCTCCTAATTACTCTTTTCTCTTTCCAGTCAATAGCTATCTACTGTCCTCCTAATTACTATTTTCTCTTTCTAGTCAATAGCTATCTACTGTCCTCTTAACTACCCTTTTCCCTTTCCAGTTAATAGCTATCTACTGTCCTCCTAATTACTCTTTTCTCTTTCCAGTCAATAGCTATCTACTGTCCTCCTAATTACTATTTTCTCTTTCTAGTCAATAGCTATCTACTGTCCTCTTAACTACCCTTTTCCCTTTCCAGTTAATAGCTATCTACTGTCCTCCTAATTACTCTTTTCTCTTTCCAGTCAATAGCTATCTACTGTCCTCCTAATTACTATTTTCTCTTTCTAGTCAATAGCTATATACTGTCCTCTTAACTACCCTTTTCCCTTTCCAGTTAATAGCTATCTACTGTCCTCCTAATTACTCTTTTCTCTTTCCAGTCAATAGCTATCTACTGTCCTCCTAATTACTATTTTCTCTTTCTAGTCAATAGCTATATACTGTCCTCTTAACTACCCTTTTCCCTTTCCAGTTAATAGCTATCTACTGTCCTCCTAATTACTCTTTTCTCTTTCCAGTCAATAGCTATCTACTGTCCTCCTAATTACTATTTTCTCTTTCTAGTCCTATAGCTATATACTGTCCTCTTAACTACCCTTTTCCCTTTCCAGTTAATAGCTATCTACTGTCCTCCTAATTACTCTTTTCTCTTTCCAGTCAATAGCTATCTACTGTCCTCCTAATTACTATTTTCTCTTTCTAGTCAATAGCTATATACTGTCCTCTTAACTACCCTTTTCCCTTTCCAGTTAATAGCTATCTACTGTCCTCCTAATTACTCTTTTCTCTTTCCAGTCAATAGCTATCTACTGTCCTCCTAATTACTATTTTCTCTTTCTAGTCAATAGCTATATACTGTCCTCTTACCTTTTCCCTTTCCAGTCAATAGCTATCTACTGTCCTCCTAATTACTATTTTCTCTTTCCAGTCATTATTTATTTTTCTGTTTCTAATTCTTCCACATCTTGTAACTCCTTGCGTCTTATTGACTTTACTGCTTTGCATGAGGTGATACCGATTAAAAAAAGAGTAATTAAAATTGCAAATAAACAGGCATACGTGATTTGTTCATTATATCTACCTTAAAGGCGAGTAAAAAGGCGTTCATAATTTAATGTAGAAATTATTGTTATAAAAACTCCGTAGAATTTTCGCGGGTAGACCTTGTTGCTGAAAGCATTTATTGGAAATCAAGTAAAAGTGACTTTTGATGGTCTCAAGGAATTATGGGATACACTAAAAACAGATAAGGGCCTGTGTGCAAGCGAACGCGTTCGAAGACATTTAGTCCTAACAGCAAAATGACACTTTTTTATCATAAAAGAAAATAAATACTATTATTTTCCGAGCCAAAATGCACTAAATTGTTAGTCAGTTAAGTGCCATACGTGATACACGTTTGGCCGATCATGTCTCGAAAGAGACATGACTGACTGGGCAGAAGATTATCCCGCAGTAGGTTGCCATTGCTTTCTACGATAGACTGGTTGCCGACCAAGACTATAGAACCCAATCTGTCCTGTTATTTAACCCATAACTGGAGGGTATTTGGGCGTAAGTGAATGCAATGAATTCGGCTGGAATTCGAACTCGGCTCCCCGATTTCTCGTTTCGAGCCGATATCCAATGCACCACAACGCACAATCCACTAAACGATACAAAGAATAAATAGATAACTGTACAGTGCGAAAACATGAAGCCAGAGGCGAAAGAAAAAGAGAGAAAAGAAATTAATTAAATTTGATAAATTGAAGAAAAAAAACCAACAAACAAGCAGTAAAAGGTAAAAATGACCGAAAAATAAAAAAATAAATAGCACAAGGGAATGGCATTAAGATTTGCGGTGAAATTGTATCCATCGTCCATCAGCTGTCACTGGCTTCATTTACGAAGAGAACAAATATTTATAAAACGAACAATTTTTGCATTAAGCGAATACACATAAGATCTTTGTAGTTTGCTAACGGAATGTAGATCTTTGGTGGTGAACTTTCAACAATATCGTCTGCTTAGCATTAAACGTAGCAGATTCTTCACCATGATTTTGTAAAGCTAGAGATAGTGATGGATATTTACAGAAGACATACACTGATTATTCCAAACACATCTGACAATTTTGTGTCATCATATTTTCACAACAAACCCACAGTCATATCACATTGAAGCACCGGTTCCTGTCCAATTTAAGGCTTACGACGAGACATATCACGTTGTAACACAGCTTCTCATCCACCCTACGGCTTATGACCATATCACGTTGAAACACCGGTTTTCGTCCGATCTAAGGCTTACGACCATATCACGTTGAAACTCCGGTTCTTGCCCAATCTAAGTTTTACGGCCATATCGTGTTGAAACCCCGGTTCCCGTTTAATCTAAGGCTTACGACTATATTACGTTGACACCTTGGTTCTTGTCTAAACAAAGGCTTACGGCCATATCACGTTGAAACACCGGTTCTCTTTCAATCTAATGCTTACAACCATATCACATTAAAACACCGGTATATAATGTTACAGAAAATCCCGAAAATTAACGAAATGGTTTTAACAACCGACGTATTGAAATTATTTGTTTGAACATTATTTTTAGTCGATACTCGTATTTGAGTAGATATTCTGTTTTTAATCAAATAGTATATTTATATAATTATATTCCTGCCGAATGACGCACATTTTCGTACAATATTTATTTTCATTGGTTAAACTTTTCTAAACATCTTTTGTTTTTTATTAATTTCCTCTTCGTTTTTCTCGTTGTAAATTTTTCTTATACTTCTCTCCTTTTGCCTTTTTCTCTCTATTTTCCTCTTTCTTTTCCTTTTCTTGATTTCTTGTTTTCTTTTCTTTTCTTCTCTTTTTTCTCTCTAGTATTTCTTATGCTTTCTTTTTCTTTTTTGACTATCTTTTCTTTCCTCTTTCTTTTCCTTTTCTTGATTTCTTGTTTTCTTTTCTTCCCTTTTTTCTCTCTAGTATTTCTTATACTTTCTTTTCTTTTTTGACTATCTTTTCTTTCCTCTTTCTTTTCCTTTTCTTGATTTCTTGTTTTCTTTTCTTTTCTTCTCTTTTTTCTCTCTAGTATTTCTTATGCTTTCTTTTTCCTTTTTGACTATCTTTTCTTTCCTCTTTTTTCTTTTCTTGATTTCTTGTTTTCTTTTCTTTTCTTCTCTTTTTTCTCTCTAGTATTTCTTATGCTTTCTTTTTCCTTTTTGACTATCTTTTCTTTCCTCTTTCTTTTCCTTTTCTTGATTTCTTGTTTTCTTTTCTTTTCTTCTCTTTTTTCTCTCTAGTATTTCTTATGCTTTCTTTTTCCTTTTTGACTATCTTTTCTTTCCTCTTTTTTCTTTTCTTGATTTCTTGTTTTCTTTTCTTTTCTTCTCTTTTTTCTCTCTAGTATTTCTTATGCTTTCTTTTTCCTTTTTGACTATCTTTTCTTTCCTCTTTCTTTTCCTTGATTTCTTATCCTCTTTTCTTTTAATCACCTTTTTCTTTTTTATTTAAACATTTCACCTTGTACAGAAAATTTTCCAAAAACGCAAAGGGAATTTGATGCTTCCTAAAATAAATTTATGAGTAAAGTGTTAATTACCTTCATTACTAACTGATGAGACATTGTTTTTTCAATGTCGAAACAAAATGTGCAATTGTTCTAATGTAAAAGTGAAATATACACATAGTCACCCTCAGACAATCCTGATTTGCTGTATCACAGCTCATCAGTACGGTTAGACATCTGATTGCATCTGACCAGGATTGAAACTCAACCGAATTGACATCATTTATAGACGCTCGTGGGGATGAAGATAGATTTTAGTATGTTATATATACATAGATCCTTGAGGCAATATTCATTAAAAAATTTAAGTTGTCAGTTAACAGAATCAGCTATGAATACTGAAGAAATGTTCTAAAATTTTTATAAAAAGAACAGTTTTTTCATGCTTCAACACGTGCATGACCATGACAATACAACATAAAAAAAATTCCATTTTGGATAATTTTCAAGTTCTTATGAACGCGAAGCAATTTGTCAGTCGTTACAATTGAAGCAAGAAGAAAATTTACAGTAATATTTAGCAAAACAGTTTCGCGGTTAGTTTTTGTTACCACAAATCACACCCATGAAGATGATCTCGAAAAAAGATTGAAAGTACTTTCGAACATCGATAAATTAATAATAAAATCATCTGACCCAGTTGCAGCTCATTTCTTACATCTTTCAATTATAATACAAGAAAGGTTATCCGTGAGTATGGACAGATTTTATTAAAAATAAACAGACACAATGTTTGCAATTTATTTAATCTGACATGCCTGAAAGAAACTTTGTTGCCTAAATACACACACACACACACACACACACACACACACACACACACACACACACACACACATATATATATATATATATATATATATATATATATATATATATATATAACTATTATCCTACTCCTATAGTACGACTCAGAGTTTTATGCACTATGCAATCATTAGGTGCGTAGTATGAACTGACCGTTCTGGAATTTGAATTTCTCGGTTTTGTGGTGTTTATGGTAGTTCCATATTATACTGGGATGCTATTTGTTAATTTTTTTAATTATAAAATTTGATTTAATTTAAACTTGAAACTGAAAAATATCACAAAAAGTTGAATTCATAGAGAGAATATTTTTAGAGCAGAAGGTATACGTATTGTGCATATTATTTAAGGGGGGTTATTTGTCGTTTTTAGTTTAAAGAAAAACAAAGGAAATTAATAACAGTTGTAAAAAGGTCTATATAAAAAAAATCTATATTAATCCGGGTCAGCGTATTGAAGCAAATATTTATTTCTATATTTGCATGTAATCATCATTTTTGTTTTCCCCTAAACTAAATATTCATAATCAAAAGCTTGATGCTTGAGAAATTTATGTAAGGAGGAGAAAAGTTTTATAAAATTACATGACAAATACAAAGTAAACGAATTTTAATATGATTTGTAACTACCCAGTAATCTTTAAAAAAATTAGATATTTTTAAGCATTCTAATGGTTTTTGGTACTTTGCAGCAGCAATGGATGCTGGATCAATAAATACCGAATGTTTCCTTATAAGGAGACGGCTAATATTACAATTAACATTAGAGGTAAGAAGAAAAGTTACTACACTTTGATCCCAGCCTGACGGCCAGTAATTGAATAAAATTGTAATTCATGCGCTCGGTTAATGAATGCTGAATGTTTCCTTATAAGGAAACGGCTAATATTACAATTAACATTAGACGTGAGGAAAACAGATACTACACTTTGATCCCAGCTCGACGGTCAGGGAGTGAATAAAAGTGTAACTCATGCTTCTCGGCCTATGAATGCCGAATTTTTCCTCATAGGGAAACGGTTAATATTATGATCACCATTATTTAGACAGTCCACATCCCGTTTATTTTTGCAGTTCTCATTATTTGATGGGTTTTCAAGAAATCATGTAAAGAAAAAATTTTACAGCAATGATTTCATTTCACACCAGATTTTTCGCGTATTTCTGCGACGTAAGTGATTCGTCGTACCGTAATCAAATCACTAACCCGAGTGAAACAGTTTCGACCGCCAAGTAAACCTCTAGTCACACATTATTAAAACAGCTGTCAGTCAATTAAATGTCATACGTGATACAAGTTTGGGCGATCACGTCTCTTTCAAAACATGACTGACTAGGTAGAAGATTTTCTCACAGTAAAATGCCGTTTCTTTCTGCGGTATACTGGTTGCTAACCAATGCTATAGAACCCAATCTGCCGGCTATTCAACCCATAATAGGAAGAAGAGATAGATTAATACCTTTCCTAATGGTGTTTTGTGCGCAAGTGAATGAAGCAAATTCGACTGAAATTCGAACTCGGTTCTCCGATTTTTAATTCCGAGCCGATATCTATTATACCGCAATCCAAAATTTCACATTTACAATATTCCTCAAGCAATTCAAATTATTTTAAAATGATACAGCGTATTTATTCGCTTTACATGCAGTAAAAATTATCCGAATCTGTGATATCCTCTGAAAATTCGGTAAAGTTTTTATATCCTCTTAAAATCTAGCAAAATTTGTGATATCTTCTGAAAATTTGTCAAAATTCTTGATAACGTCTGAAAATTTGTCAAAATTCTTGATAACGTCTGAAAATTTGTTAAAATTTGTGACACCAGTTGAAAATTTGTTAAAATTTGTGACACCAGTTGAAAATTTGGCTAAGTTTATGATATTATCGGTAAATTTTAACAGAATCTTTAATTTTTTTTTATAAATATTGATAAGTTTGTTATGAGCATATATAACAAATATTAATGTAAATTAGCTGCGTCTACAATATGCCATGAACATATCGAATGGGATCTTTCCCATTGTTCCTTTGCAGTAAAATGTATTCTTAAAATTTTACAAATTCGTATCGACTGAGATATAAAATTTAAGAAAATCCTAAACACTTTCCCTCTCGAGGAATATTTTCCTTTGCCTTTTGAAAATCTTTAAGTGCAAATGAATTTTTTGAGCTAATTTAGCATATTTTTAATTCGCATATTTTAAATATTTTTTTTTAAATTCGGTCGCAAAAAATTTCTTTGACCTGACTTTACCTATATATTGTCTATATATATATATATATATATATATATATAAAGACCCTGAAAAGTGATAGAAATCCTATTTATAACTTTCTTTTATTAGTATTTCTTCATTTCAGAAAATTGAATATTTATGATCAGAAAAATTTTAACTTTTTGTAAACGAGTTTGAGATGTGACGTAGTGATATTTTATTTTCACAGCCAATATGCATTCCCCACACACACGCACAAACACACATTTATTTAGCATGTGTATATATGTATATCAGTCATTTATGTGTATTGTGGTGGATATCGGATAGGAATGAGAAATCAGAGAAATCTGTTTACCGAAGAAAGTAATGGCCAGTCATTCATGTCTCTTTCGAAACATTCTCGCCAAAGCGTGTATCATGTATGGCACTTAACTGATTGATATATGCATATAAGTAAAGTGAACTAATTTTATGCGTCTGTATAATATATAAAAACTAGAATCAAACCTTTCCGATTCACTTACCATCAGAAAAGTTCCAAAAGCATTTTCAATTTTTTCTGCAATTTTTTCCTGAATGATATCAAGCACTTTACTGTCTAGTTTGACAACTCCATCTTCGGTTATCTGTTCCCGTTGTCCATTTTCAAATAACAAGGAAATGAATTTTGAAGAATTTTCATTTAAGTAAGTTCTGAAAAAAGAAAGAAATTAGTTGCAATGCAGAAAAAAATCATTGTCTAAAATATAAAAAAAATATGCATAGGATGCCTTGTCGCTTTACCCTTTAGAGCACAACATACAAATACCTAATTTGACTACACAGAGACATAGCTAATAATTCTCCCAAACCAATAAAAAGGTTTTCTCAAATGTAAATCTCTCAAAGCTTCACAGATACTTTGCACACTCTACGTATGTAAAAGGATATTTGTCATGTTCGGAAAAGCAATAACAAAATCCAAGATGTTACCGGAGTAATGTTCTAACAGAGAATTAACCCTGTTTAAACTTTTAATTGCATGAAATTGCAGGATGACGATTTGGAGCGACTACTAATTGGATAATAATTCCCAAGAAAGCAGGTTTGATAGTCGAGAAAAGAAAATGAAAAAAAAGGAACCAATTAAAATTATGTTTAAAATAATAAAATGAATTTCAGAACAGTTCCAAGTAGAATAGAATCCAGAATTAACTATCAAAGATTCAGTAAAATTGAGCAAAACCGAGGTTCCTCACCCTAACCATTTTTCGGTGATAAGAAGAAGACATAATTAATGTGTTGCCTGAATTTTTTTTTTGTCGAAAGAAATTAAATTCGGGGATTTGTTTGCATCATACTATCTGTTCAAAACGTGCGTGTTCTTACAGAAGAGATGAACCCAAATTCTTTTCAACCAAAAAATGGCATTCCAGAATAGAGTATTAAGAGACAGTAAGATTTCGCTGGAAACAAAGAAGAAAGTGCTGGACTGTAATGTGATGTCGGTCCTTCAATATGGCAGCGAATGCTGGAAAATCTCATCAAAGATGAAGGAAAGACCTGAAACAACCGAAATGTGGTTTACAGAAGGATGTTGAGGATAACATAGACAGAACATATAAGGTTTTGGAGAGGATGGACACGTAAAAGAAAACTGATACTTAACATCAGGAAAAGACAGTTGAAGTTTCTGGAACAAGCAGTGAAAAGGGACGGCTTGTAGAATTTGATGCTCACAGGATAGAGGGAGAAAAAGACAAGGGAAAGTAATGCGTAACGTACCTGATGGACTTGAGCAAAGGAATGGTGAAACGAGATTTGAGAGTATAACAGGAGAAAGGTTGTTAAGAGCTACACGAGATAGGGAGATGCGGAGGGTCATGATCGTCTTCGTCTTAAAGAAACACGGTTCAAAGAAGAAGAAGAAGAAGAAGAAGACCAACTGTTATTATTCTTTCTAATAACGATGGCGGTCATCAGTCGTTTAATGTGGAAAGTTAACGTCATGATTAAATCATTATTTTCTCTTCTACCAAATTTTGGTGTTGTTGCCATTGGAAGTGTCCAAATGTTATAGATTTTGTTTTAATAAAGGTTTATCTTTGTGATTATGTAGAGTCGATCTGTTGGGTCTAATGAAGCATTGTCTTCTTTAAGATTAAAAGGATTCATTCGCTTGAAGTTCATATTTAAGCGTTGATCTGAGAAAACGATAAATGAAAACAAGTGCTTACTTTCGTATGTGATTTGCGAGATCAGTTTTTTTGCTGACAACGGCAGGTTTGGAACTATTGGATGTCATTAAACCTTTCAAATTCTCGATTTCACTGTAAAGGCTGATCATGTGGCCAACTTGGGGACCATTTTGAACTCCGTGGATGCATTTTTTAAAGGAAGAGATGACTCTGCAAAAAACGGGGAAATGGTGAAAGCAAAGAAAGAATTAACCGAGAGAGTAGAGTTTAGTAGCCGAACCGAACTACGTTCAATTCATTAACCAAAGAGCGTAGCATAAAGCCGTTGTTCACTATCTATCTATCTATCTATCTATCTATGCTGTCTGAAAACAATTTATAGTTAGTAAGAATTACGATAGATTTCGATAAGAAAGCCCTTCCAATGTAAGGAAATTAAAAAGATAAGCAAAAATTCAAACCTTTTAAACACTGAAAATCATTTCTAAAATCATTTAAAAATCTCAGGTCCTTTTTGTCAAAAACAAAAGTAAAATTCCAAAGATCACTGATTGTTAGGAATTTTACTCAATTAGAATCAGTTTTGTCAAAACTGTGTAAGGGGGGGGGGTCTGAAAATAAAATTCATAAGTAATCTCAATGAAGAAAAACCTTTTTGTCAAATTTGATATCTATTTTTTTCTTTCCCACCTCAACCCTGTGAATTTCTCATCTACTTCAATGGAATATTTTACAATAATGTTCACTCGGTACAAGACCTAAAGAGCCACTCGATGTAGAGAGTTAAACAGGTTAAGATTGTAATGATGGAGAAAGCATCATCTTGGGAGTTGATTCCCTAAGGCAGTGGTTTCTGGCAAGAAGCTGCTTGTGTGGATTAGACATTTCACAAGTGGAATGACAGGTGAATGAAGGTAGTTCGCTCCAAAGTGTATGTCATGGTAGGTCTTAGCGATGAAGGTTAGGACGAGTTGAACTAAGCAGTGTAGTTCATCTGAACACTTTCCATGCAAATAGTGATGATGCAGTGAGAGGCTTGTCTCATCTTGTCTGTGAGAAAGGGGTTATAGAGTGGAAAATAATCCATCACCCACAAAGACGAGAAGATGTTTCTGCTCTCTATCGAAAGTTGAAAGCGAAGAGTAAGAGCTCATGGTAATATATTGAAGCAGTACTCCATTTTCAACCTAATCTGGCTCTTGTAAAGGTAGAAGAAAACAAGAAGAGTTAGGTACAATTAATTCTAGACATGAACAATATAACGTCATTGTTATTCACTCTGGTCGTAGCCCCAAGTCAAGTCATTGATAGTGCTAACCAGGTTTCTTCGGGTGTTTATTGATGCTGGGAATTTTGAACAGAACTCTTTATTTGATGTACGGTAATAGATTGTTCACATCACACTGGACATGTATACTTTTTTTCTTTTTGTTTTTTTTTCTTTTTCTTAGACATGCTGAATTATTGCTTGTCTTCTTTCCACAGAGACTGAATCTTTACTACACGAACCAATAAACTCGCGATTACTACACTATGAAATTCATATAAAAGTAAATTGTGAATACAAAAACGAAAAAAATAAGAATAAAAAAAAGAATAAACAAATTCAAATAAATTTTTAAGAAAATAAAAATTTAACTGCGAATTTATGGGAAGAGGAGTTACCATTATTTACATTCCACTTAATATCCTCATCTTTGTTATTATCACTCAATCTGCTTCTTTTTTCATTACTGGTTATTGGGTTGTCATCATTTATATTTGGAATAATATCCTGATCTTTATTGTTATTATCACAACATTTCAGTCGCAATCTTATCCGACCCTTTTAGTGTGAGATTCATGGAAATATTCGAACTGAATCCATTATTTAATCTACAGAGATACATTGTTATCATTTCACTGTTCAAGTCTCGGTATATCGCGTCATGTTCTTGTGTACAACTTCTCAATTATTGCTTCCTTGCTTTTAATCTACGGGGGTGAATTGTCCTCGTTCCACTACCCATGTCTCGGGATATCTCGTCTTGTTCTTGTGTTGAACTTCTCAATTATTGCTTCTTTGATTTAATCTACGGGGGTGAATTGTCCTCGTTCCACTGTTCATGTCTCGGGATATCTCGTTTTGCTCTTGTATTGAACAATTATTACTTCCTTGATTTAATCTACGGGGGTGGATTGTCCTCGTTCCAGTGTCCATGTCTCATGATATCTCGTTTAGCTCTTGTATTGAAATTCTCAATTATTGCTTCTTTCATTTAATCTACGGAGGTGAATCGTCCTCGTTCCACTGTCCATGTCTCGGGATATCTCGTTTTGCTCTTGTATTGAAGAATTATTACTTCCTTGATTTAATCTACGGGGATGGATTGTCCTCGTTCCACTGTCCATGTCTCGGGATATCTCGTTTTGCTCTTGTATTGAACAATTATTACTTCCTTGATTTAATCTACGGGGGTGGATTGTCCTCGTTCCAGTGTCCATGTCTCAGGATATCTCGTTTTGCTCTTGTATTGAACTTCTCAATTATTGCTTCCTTGATTTAATCTACGGAGGTGAATCGTCCTCGTTACACTGTCCATGTCTCGGGATATCTCGTTTTGCTCTTGTATTGAACAATTATTATTGATTTAATCTACGGGGGTAGATTGTCCTCGTTCCAGTGTCCATGTCTCAGGATATCCCGTTTTACTCTTGTATTGAACTTCTCAATTATTGCTTCTTTGATTTAATCTACGGAGGTGAATCGTTCTCGTTCCACTGTCCATGTCTCGGGATATCTCGTTTTGCTCTTGTATTGAACAATTATTACTTCCTTGATTTAATCTACGGGGGTGGATTGTCCTCGTTCCACTGTCCATGTCTCCGGATATCTCGTTTTGCTCTTGTATTGAACAATTATTACTTCCTTGATTTAATCTACGGGGGTGGATTGTCCTCGTTCCACTGTCCATGTCTCAGGATATCTCGTTTTGCTCTTGTATTGAACTTCTCAATTATTGCTTCCTTGATTTAATCTACGGGGGTGAATCGTCCTCGTTCCACTGTTCATGTCTCGGGATATCTCGTTTTGCTCTTGAATTGAACAATTATTACTTCCTTGATTTAATCTACGGGGGTGGATTGTCCTCGTTCCAGTGTCCATGTCTCAGGATATCCCGTTTTGCTCTTGTATTGAAATTCTCAATTATTGCTTCTTTGATTTAATCTACGGAGGTGAATCGTCCTCGTTCCACTGTCCATGTCTCGGGATATCTCGCTTTGCTCTTGTATTGAACAATTATTACTTCCTTGATTTAATCTACGGGGGTGGATTGTCCTCGTTCCAGTGTCCATGTCTCGGGATATCTCGTTTTGCTCTTGTATTGAACAATTATTACTTCCTTGATTTAATCTACGGGGGTGGATTGTCCTCGTTCCACTGTCCATGTCTCGGGATATCTCGTTTTGCTCTTGTATTGACCAATTATTACTTCCTTGATTTAATCTACGGGGGTGGATTGTCCTCGTTCTACTGTCCATGTCTCGGGATATCTCATTTTGCTCTTGTATTGAACAATTATTGCTTCCTTGATTTAATCTACGGAGGTGAATCGTCCTCGTTCCACTGTCCATGTCTCAGGATATCTCGTTTTGCTCTTGTATTGAACAATTATTACTTTCTTGATTTAATCTACGGTGGTGGATTGTCCTCGTTCCAGTGTCCATGTCTCAGGATATCTCGTTTTGCTCTTGTATTGAACTTCTCAATTATTGCTTCCTTGATTTAATCTACGGAGGTGAATCGTCTTCGTTCCGCTGTCCATATCTCGGGATATCTCGTTTTGCTCTTGTATTGAACAATTATTACTTCCTTGATTTAATCTGCGGGGGTGGATTGTCCTCGTTCCAGTGTCCATGTCTCAGGATATCTCGTTTTGCTCTTGTATTGAACTTCTCAATTATTGCTTCCTTGATTTAATCTACCGAGGTGAATCGTCCTCGTTCCACTGTCCATGTCTCGGGATATCTCGTTTTGCTCTTGTATTGAACAATTATTACTTCCTTGATTTAATCTACGGGGGTGGATTGTCCTCGTTCCAGTGTCCATGTCTCAGGATATCTCGTTTTGCTCTTGTATTGAACTTCTCAATTATTGCTTGCTTGATTTAATCTACCGAGGTGAATCGTCCTCGTTCCACTATCAATGTCTCGGAATATCTCGTTTTGCTCTTGTATTGAACAATTATTACTTCCTTCATTTAATCTACGGGGGTGGATTGTCCTCGTTCCAGTGTCCATGTCTCAGGATATCTCGTTTTGCTCTTGTATTGAACTTCTCAATTATTGCTTCCTTGATTTAATCTACGGAGGTGAATCGTCCTCGTTCCACTGTCCATGTCTCGGGATATCTCGTTTTGCTCTTGTATTGAACAATTATTACTTCCTTGATTTAATCTACGGGGGTGGATTGTCCTCGTTCCAGTGTCCATGTCTCAGGATATCTCGTTTTGCTCTTGTATTGAACTTCTCAATTATTGCTTCCTTGATTTAATCTACGGAGGTGAATCGTCCTCGTTACACTGTCCATGTCTCGGGATATCTCGTTTTGCTCTTGTATTGAACAATTATTATTGATTTAATCTACGGGGGTAGATTGTCCTCGTTCCAGTGTCCATGTCTCAGGATATCCCGTTTTACTCTTGTATTGAACTTCTCAATTATTGCTTCTTTGATTTAATCTACGGAGGTGAATCGTTCTCGTTCCACTGTCCATGTCTCGGGATATCTCGTTTTGCTCTTGTATTGAACAATTATTACTTCCTTGATTTAATCTACGGGGGTGGATTGTCCTCGTTCCACTGTCCATGTCTCCGGATATCTCGTTTTGCTCTTGTATTGAACAATTATTACTTCCTTGATTTAATCTACGGGGGTGGATTGTCCTCGTTCCACTGTCCATGTCTCAGGATATCTCGTTTTGCTCTTGTATTGAACTTCTCAATTATTGCTTCCTTGATTTAATCTACGGGGGTGAATCGTCCTCGTTCCACTGTTCATGTCTCGGGATATCTCGTTTTGCTCTTGAATTGAACAATTATTACTTCCTTGATTTAATCGACGGGGGTGGATTGTCCTCGTTCCAGTGTCCATGTCTCAGGATATCCCGTTTTGCTCTTGTATTAAACTTCACAATTATTGCTTCTTTGATTTAATCTACGGAGGTGAATCGTCCTCGTTCCACTGTCCATGTCTCGGGATATCTCGTTTTGCTCTTGTATTGAACAATTATTACTTCCTTGATTTAATCTACGGGGGTGGATTGTCCTCGTTCCACTGTTCATGTCTCGGGATATCTCGTTTTGCTCTTGTATTGAACAATTATTACTTCCTTGATTTAATCTACGGGGGGGGGGGGTGGATTGTCCTCGTTCCAGTGTCCATGTCTAAGGATATCTCGTTTTGCTCTTGTATTGAACTTCTCAATTATTGCTTCCTTGATTTAATCTACGGAGGTGAATCGTCCTCGTTCCACTGTCCATGTCTCGGGATATCTCGTTTTGCTCTTGTATTGAACAATTATTACTTCCTTGACTTAATCTACGGGGGTGGATTGTCCTCGTTCCAGTGTCCATGTCTCAGGATATCTCGTTTTGCTCTTGTATTGAACTTCTCAATTATTGCTTCTTTGATTAAATCTACGGAGGTGAATCGTTCTCGTTCCACTGTTCATGTCTCGGGATATCTCGTTTTGCTCTTGTATTGAACAATTATTACTTCCTTGATTTAATCTACGGGGGTGGATTGTCCTCGTTCCAGTGTCCATGTCTCAGGATATCTCGTTTCGCTCTTGTATTGAACTTCTCAATTATTGCTTCTTTGATTTAATCTACGGAGGTGAATCGTCCTCGTTCCACTGTCCATGTCTCGGGATATCTCGTTTTGCTCTTGTATTGAACAATTATTACTTCCTTGATTTAATCTACGGGGGTGGATTGTCCTCGTTCCAGTGTCCATGTCTCAGGATATCTCGTTTTGCTCTTGTATTGAACTTCTCAATTATTGCTTCTTTGATTTAATCTACGGAGGTGAATCGTCCTCGTTCCACTGTCCATGTCTCGCGATATCTCGCTTTGCTCTTGTATTGAACAATTATTACTTCCTTGATTTAATCTACGGGGGTGGATTGTCCTCGTTCCACTGTCCATGTCTCGGGATATCTCGTTTCGCTCTTGTATTGAACAATTATTACTTCCTTGATTTAATCTACGGGGGTGGATTGTCCTCGTTCCACTGTCCATGTCTCGGGATATCTCGTTTTGCTCTTGTATTGACCAATCATTACTTCCTTGATTTAATCTACGGGGGTGGATTGTCCTCGTTCTACTGTCCATGTCTCGGGATATCTCATTTTGCTCTTGTATTGAACAATTATTGCTTCCTTGATTTAATCTACGGAGGTGAATCGTCCTCGTTCCACTGTCCATGTCTCAGGATATCTCGTTTTGCTCTTGTATTGAACAATTATGACTTTCTTGATTTAATCTACGGGGGTGGATTGTCCTCGTTCCAGTGTCCATGTCTCAGGATATCTCGTTTTGCTCTTGTATTGAACTTCTCAATTATTTCTTCCTTGATTTAATCTACGGAGGTGAATCGTCCTCGTTCCACTATCCATGTCTCGGAATATCTCGTTTTGCTCTTGTATTGAACAATTATTACTTCCTTGATTTAATCTACGGGGGTGGATTGTCCTCGTTCCAGTGTCCATGTCTCAGGATATCTCGTTTTGCTCTTGTATTGAACTTCTCAATTATTGCTTGCTTGATTTAATCTACGGAGGTGAATCGTCCTCGTTCCACTATCCATGTCTCGGAATATCTCGTTTTGCTCTTGTATTGAACAATTATTACTTCCTTGATTTAATCTACGGGGGTGGATTGTCCTCGGTCCAGTGTCCATGTCTCAGGATATCTCGTTTTGCTCTTGTATTGAACTTCTCAATTATTGCTTCCTTGATTTAATCTACGGAGGTGAATCGTCCTCGTTCCACTGTCCATGTCTCGGGATATCTCGTTTTGCTCTTGTATTGAACAATTATTACTTCCTTGATTTAATCTACGGGGGTGGATTGTCCTCGTTCCAGTGTCCATGTCTCAGGATATCTCGTTTTGCTCTTGTATTGAACTTCTCAATTATTGCTTGCTTGATTTAATCTACGGAGGTGAATCGTCCTCGTTCCACTATCCATGTCTCGGAATATCTCGTTTTGCTCTTGTATTGAACAATTATTACTTCCTTGATTTAATCTACGGGGGTGGATTGTCCTCGGTCCAGTGTCCATGTCTCAGGATATCTCGTTTTGCTCTTGTATTGAACTTCTCAATTATTGCTTCCTTGATTTAATCTACCGAGGTGAAACGTCCTCGTTCATAACTGTCCATGTCTCGGGATATCTCGTTTTACTCTTGTATTGAAACATTTATTACTTCCTTGATTTAATCTACGGGGGTGGATTGTCCTCGTTCCAGTGTCCATGTCTCAGGATATCTCGTTTTGCTCTTGTATTGAACTTCTCAATTATTGCTTCTTTGATTTAATCTACGGAGGTGAATCGTCCTCGTTCCACTGTCCATGTCTCAGGATATCTCGTTTTGCTCTTGTATTGAACAATTATTACTTCCTTGATTTAATCTACGGGGGTGAATTGTCCTCGTTCCAGTGTCCATGTCTCAGGATATCTCGTTTTGCTCTTGTATTGAACTTCTCAATTATTGCTTCTTTGATTTAATCTATGGAGGTGGATTGTCCTCGTTCCACTGTCCATGTCTCCGGATATCTCGTTTTGCTCTTGTATTGAACAATTATTACTTCCTTGATTTAATCTACGGGGGTGGATTGTCCTCGTTCCACTGTCCATGTCTCGGGATATCTCATTTTGCTCTTGTATTGAACAATTATTGCTTCCTTGATTTAATCTACGGGGGTGGATTGTCCTCGTTACACTGTCCATGACTCGGGATATCTCGTTTTGCTCTTGTATTGACCAATTATTACTTTCTTGATTTAATCTACGGGGGTGAATCGTCCTCGTTACACTGTCCATGACTCGGGATATCTCGTTTTGCTCTTGTATTGAACAATTATTACTTCCTTGATTTAATCTACGGGGGTGAATCGTCCTCGTTACACTGTCCATGACTCGGGATATCTCGTTTTGCTCTTGTATTGACCAATTATTACTTCCTTGATTTAATCTACGGGGGTGGATTGTCCTCGTTCCACTGTCCATGTCTCGGGATATCTCATTTTGCTCTTGTATTGAACAATTATTGCTTCCTTGATTTAATCTACGGAGGTGAATCGTCCTCGTTCCACTGTCCATATCTCAGGATATCTCGTTTTGCTCTTGTATTGAACAATTATTACTTCCTTGATTTAATCTACGGGGGTGAATTGTCCTCGTTCCAGTGTCCATGTCTCAGGATATCTCGTTTTGCTCTTGTATTGAACTTCTCAATTATTGCTTCTTTGATTTAATCTATGGAGGTGGATTGTCCTCGTTCCACTGTCCATGTCTCGGGATATCTCGTTTTGCTCTTGTATTGAACAATTATTACTTCCTTGATTTAATCTACGGGGGTGGATTGTCCTCGTTCCAGTGTCCATGTCTCAGGATATCTCGTTTTGCTCTTGTATTGAACTTCTCAATTATTGCTTCTTTGATTTAATCTACGGAGGTGAATCGTCCTCGTTCCACTGTCCACGTCTCAGGATATCTCGTTTTGCTCTTGTATTGAACAATTATTACTTTCTTGATTTAATCTACGGGGGTGGATTGGCCTCGTTCCAGTGTCCATGTCTCAGGATATCTCGTTTTGCTCTTGTATTGAACTTCTCAATTATTGCTTCCTTGATTTAATCTACGGAGGTGAATCGTCCTCGTTCCACTGTCCATGTCTCAGGATATCTCGTTTTGCTCTTGTATTGAACAATTATTACTTCCTTGATTTAATCTACGGGGGTGGATTGTACTCGTTCCAGTGTCCATGTCTCAGGATATCTCGTTTTACTCTTGTATTGAACTTCTCAATTATTGCTTCCTTGATTTAATCTACGGAGGTGAATCGTCCTCGTTCCACTGTCCATGTCTCCGGATATCATGTCTTGTTCTTTTGTACTACTCCTCAGTTATTATTTCCTTGATTTAATCTACGGGAGCAGAGTCTCCTTATTCTGCTATGTCTCGGGATATTTAATCTTGTTCTTTTGTAGTACATCACAATTATTGCTTCCTTCATTTAATCTTTGGGTATAGATTGTACTTGTTCCGTTGTCCATGTCTCGGGATATTTCGTTTTGTTCATTTGTAGTACTTCTCAGTTATTACCTTCTTGATATAATTTGTAGGATTAGATTATTCTCGTTCCACTGACCATGTCTCCGGATGTTTCGTCTTGTTCTTTTGTAGTACATCTCAGTTATTGCTTCCATGATTGAAACCACGTTCCGCTGCCCATGTCTCGGAATTTTTTCGTTCTTTTTTTAGGACTGAATTTGGACAAGCAAGAACATTCTATGTATAACAAAAAAATATTAAGGTCGGAAATAATGTACATAATAAAAACTCCCCATCCTTCAAACTCGTGTTTGTTTTTGCAAACAAATAATTAAAGTGAATGGTGTAATTAAACTCACGATTTGTTATCAAGAAAATCTTTGAATGTCGGCAGAGAAGGCGATTCATCGTCACTGATCCGACTAATACTTGAGACTTCCGGTTCCTGTTGAAAAGCAGAAGTCCAGATCATTCAGATAATTGCAAGTGAGTGTTAATGAAGCCAATATTCATCATAATTTTTTCTAATTAACGCTCAATATTACGTGTCCTCATGTTTGATTGTAATGTATGAGAATAAAATAGCAGCATCAGAAAAATACCATTCTTAAAAATGGCCAGTGAAGTGGCTGAAAGTGCTTGGGAAGTCAAATATTATAGATAACTTTTACATTAATTTATCTCCAGAAAAAAAGAAAGAAAGAAGAGTACTGAAAAAATTAATAATATCATCCTTGTCGGCCATTTTTAACGAAACCTATATCAACACACGTCTTCATTTAATAATAATAAGTACAGAAATAGAATATCCCTATCGAAATATTATTGGTACCTAAAGCAAACAAATAAAACACCCGCATTAAAGTGGAAAATTTTAAAAGAAGCTACGACATGTACGTCTTTAAACGACCCATTCTCGTTGTGTCTATTCGAAAAGCTATATATTATTAAATTTCTTAGGAATAAAAATCTATTAAATAAACGTAATGAAATGGATATCATATGTAAGCATTGAAAAGGTTCACCTTAGAATACGGATAAAAAAATATATTAATAAACATGCACATACCCAATAATTCGCTTAAGGAAAAGAAAAGTGAGAAGATATTAAAATAAGTAAATTGGTATTTTGAAAAAAAAATTATAACAAATAAAGGGATATTAGAATGATTCTATAATGATAGTACGAAGTAAATTAAAATAAAAAATAAATATGTTACTTATGAATTAAAGGTTTCGAAAAAAATTAGAATTAAATATGTATTGAATTGAAATAAAAATAGTAAATTTATTCAAAATTCCCTTTAAGTTAGATTAAAAATATAAAAAGTTTTCTTTCTCCATCTCTTTTCTTTTTTCTATGAGAAGCAGTAAAGATATGGAGAAAGGAGAAAGAACATTTTTAGTACAAGAATGTATACATCAAGAGGTAACTGGAAGGGTAATAAATAATAAAATTAGGTTAAAGGTAAGTTGACACTTTGACCGTTAGAAAGAAAGAAAGAAAGAAAGAAAGAAAGAAAGAAAGAAAGAAAGAAAGAATGTATTCCCGAAAAATAGAAACTACTCGCCAAATTTAAAAAAGAATCTCGATTCTGATTGGTTAAAAGGAACACATACAGAAATTTTAAGTCTTCTAACACCCATAAATAACAAACGTGTTGTTGTTTCTTGTATTTAAATGAAAATCATTTTCACAACTAACACCAAACATGGCCTGAAGACGAGATAGAAATCTCGAAACAGAAATTTTCATGTTGCAATGTATTGTTACTTTACGCTCTCACAGCCTGAT
This sequence comes from Ascarosepion bandense, assembly GCA_037127315.1. Taxonomy (NCBI): domain Eukaryota; kingdom Metazoa; phylum Mollusca; class Cephalopoda; order Sepiida; family Sepiidae; genus Ascarosepion; species Ascarosepion bandense. The sequence goes on along the minus strand of JBBBDQ010000548.1, from coordinate 9,643,764 downwards.
TGAGCACTCTGCAAGAATGGTAGACTTTGACAAACAGTAGCTACTCTGGCATCTACGCATCGTTCATTCAGCAATGAATTAGAACACTCTCAGCTATTGGGCGTTTAAAATGATAATATACACGCTAAAAAGTCTGCCTCCTTCTACCGAGCCAATTCGATCGAGTTTCATTCCTGGGTAAAAGGCAATCGGCTGTCTAACCCTACTGATGAGCTGTGATACAGCGAAACAGATCTGTCTGCGGATGACTATATATATATATATTAGCTAGGAATAAGTGTAAATTACATGACATTTTTAATAAAAATAGTTTTATTCTGGAAATAGTAAGCATGTATATTCTTCTTCTTCTTCTATGTGCCCAGTCCCTTCAGGACGTAGGCGATCATGGCTTTCCACGTTTCTCTATCCCTGGTGGCTCTGAGCAAGCCTTCTCCTGTTACATCATGCAATTTTCGTTCTGTCATCCACCTGCTGAGGTCCTTCAAGCATGTATATTAAAAGATGATAATGGGGTCGAAAAACAGATGCAAGAAGAACTAGAGTGCAATGACATTCAAACCCAGCAAGCAATCTCTCTGTTTGCAGAGAGAAGGCTTGCGGAATTTGATATACAGTAACTCTAGCACCTTTTGAAAGAGTGTTGTATAATGAACTGTAAAAAGAGTGTTGTATAAAGAGTGTTGTATAATGAACGACCCGGATGTATTAACAAGTTGGCTACTGCTAGCGACATGATTCAAAATTCAGCCTGATTGAGCACTCTGCAAGAATGGTAGACTTTGACAAACAGTAGCTACTCTGGCATCTACGCATCGTTCATTCAGCAATGAATTAGAACACTCTCAGCTATTGGGCGTTTAAAATGATAATATACACGCTAAAAAGTCTGCCTCCTTCTACCGAGCCAATTCGATCGAGTTTCATTCCTGGGTAAAAGGCAATCGGCTGTCTAACCCTACTGATGAGCTGTGATACAGCGAAACAGATCTGTCTGCGGATGACTATATATATATATATTAGCTAGGAATAAGTGTAAATTACATGACATTTTTAATAAAAATAGTTTTATTCTGGAAATAGTAAGCATGTATATTATTCTTCTTCTTCTATGTGCCCAGTCCCTTCAGGACGTAGGCGATCATGGCTTTCCACGTTTCTCTATCCCTGGTGGCTCTGAGCAAGCCTTCTCCTGTTACATCATGCAATTTTCGTTCTGTCATCCACCTGCTGAGGTCCTTCAAGCATGTATATTAAAAGATGATAATGGGGTCGAAAAACAGATGCAAGAAGAACTAGAGTGCAATGACATTCAAACCCAGCAAGCAATCTCTCTGTTTGCAGAGAGAAGGCTTGCGGAATTTGATATACAGTAACTCTAGCACCTTTTGAAAGAGTGTTGTATAATGAACTGTAAAAAGAGTGTTGTATAAAGAGTGTTGTATAATGAACGACCCGGATGTATTAACAAGTTGGCTACTGCTAGCGACATGATTCAAAATTCTAAGAGGTATACGTTGTTTAATTCTAAAATCCAACCGTTGAGACGTCCTCCCTATGTAGTCGTGTCCACAACTACATTCAAATCGTTCCTCAGCAGTGAAATGGATTTTATTAAGATGACACTTTCTAAAAATGGATATCCTTTGGACGTTTTGGATTCTGTTATTCGTGATGTCATCAATAACCTTTTCAGGGTTAAGCCGCATACTATTAAAAAATGTCCAGTTTATTTGCGTCTTCCTTTTATTGGTTCAGAGTGTGAGACTTTAGCTGGGCAGATTTCGCTGTTTATTAGCAAATGTTATTCTTCTGCTAATATTCGAGTAATAATTAGTACTTCACCAATTCTTTCTTCTATCTGTAAAGATGTCCTCCACCTCATCATGTTAATTCTGTAATTTACAAATTTGAATGTAGTTGTGGACACGACTACATAGTGGGGCGGTTGGGTTTTAGAATTAAACAACAAATACCTCCTAGAATTTTTAATCAAACCGCTAGTAGTAGCCAACTTGTTAATACATCCGGGTTATCCATTGCACATATTATAAATAGTAGGAATTGTGTATTTGGATTGAGTGTGGACCATTTCACCATTCTATCAAGGTCCCACTCTTTATTTCTTCTAAAGGTGCTAGAGTCACTGCACATCAAATCCCGCAAGCTTTCTCTCTGCAAACAGAGAGATTGCTTGCTTGTTTTGAATGACGAAACCGGTTGTTTTAATTTTTTTTTTTTTTTTAGTTTTTAGTAAAAATCTCATGTAATTTACGCTTATTCCTAGCTTTATTAAGTTTTGTACGACTAAGAATTTGTTCAATTATGTGTGTGTGTGTGTGTGTGTGTGTGTGTGTGTGTGTGTGTGTGTGTGTGTGTGTGTGTGTGTGTGGAAGTTGCGTGAAAAGGTTTACAAGTGATTTTTGTGACAACTAGAAGAGAGTAAATGCACAACTGAAATATCTATCAGCCTGCACTTTCGAGAAATCTTAGTAATGAAAAATGTCTTACCCAGCACGGATCAAACCTGCGTATAATTCAGCGTACTTTATATACAGTATGATACAAATAATTACTGAATTTTTTTCGTGGCAACAGCGCCGTGACGCAACAGCGTAGCGAGATTTCGAGGAAGCCATTAGAAAGTATCATACCTCACTTGCTGTTTGTCTGTCGATGCACGAGGTTCTTAGCAATCGACATATCTTCGGATTACAATTGTCGAACTGCTGTTGCGGAGAGCAGGTCAGCGCATTCTCGAACAGCCGTTGTTACTTCCCACTTCAACTAATGTGTTCTTTAATACTCTGAAACGAACGAGCTTGTCAGGGTGTATGGGCCACCTGCTCGGGTATGATGTTCGGCTTTGATTTGGGAAAACCAATCTCATTTAGAAAGTTGTGGTGCAGGGGATATCTGCTCAGAACGAGAAATCGGGGAGCCGAGCTCGAATTTCAGTTGAATTCCTTGCATTCACTTACGCGCAAATACCCTTAAGAAAGGCATTAATCTGTCTCTTCCCTACATTTATGGGTTAAATAACAAAATAGACTGGCTTCTATAGCCTTGACTGGCAAACTGTCTATCTCAGAAAATAATGGCAATCTACTGCGGGAGAATCTTCTGCCCAGTCAGTCATGTCTCTTTCAAGATATGATCACCTAAGAGTGTATCACGCATGGCACTTAACTGACTACTTTAATTGGCTCTTGGGCCTTGCAGTGGCGGGAACTAGTAAAAATAGTAAAGAAAAATTATGCTAATATAGACGTATAGTTAAACATCCATTGTCCAAAAACGAACGAGAAAATGGCAGATAAATTGTTATTTCGGCGCTGACCTGTTTCACTTTCAGAGCCATAAGCTTCTCTTCTTGACGTCGCTTATGTGCAGCACGGATCGCTTGTTTTCGGTTTCGATCCCGCTGTCGCTTCTCTTCTATAATTTGACACTTGCGTAGTCTTTTTTCTTCTTCATCCAAATCCAACCAGTTCACCTTTCCAAAGGCTGACCAATGGCTTCGTTGGTCATAAGAGACGTCAATGTTCCTGTAATTAATAATAAATATATTTATCCTTTATATATATATATATATATATATATATATATATATATCCAACGCAGCCTATATATATATATATATATATATATATATATATATATATATAGTTGCGTTGGATAAATTGTCGTCGAAATTATGCAATCATGAAAATAACACTGATATCTCATTTTAGTAGATATATTTACCAACATTACACAAAAATATCTTGAAATAATAAAGAGTAAATTTATTCAATAAAGTCGCCATTTGGCTTCAACCACAGCCTCCAGACTTCTTCGGAATTAACCACATCTCTTCTGAGCAATCTCCTTGTTTAAGTTGGTGAATATTCCCATAATCCTTGACTTCAATACATCCTTGCTGTCAGGAGTTTTGTTTGTCTCTTACTCAACTGCATCCCACACATAATAATAACGTGGGTTGAAATCTGGGGAGTTAGGTCATCAGATGTAAGTGGTGAAGTTGTCGCAGAGATTGTCTGACAGTCATGATTGGGTTCTCCTGCTTGTGTGGTAAGGTGCCTATTCAATTGCTCGACATAGCTCTTCTAGTGGCCACCTACTTAACTCAGGACTGCACTACCTTCAAGACACTCGATCTACACCTCCGTGTTGAGTCTCATGCCCTTACCAAAAAATTCAGAGTTTTTTTTATCATAAGAATGAGTTTTCCGAGCTGCCTTACTTTCGTAATCACCATTAGATTCATCTAACTTTTTCCGAATCCTCTAAACTGCTCTCAGATTCACGCAACAACACTGAAATCATCGTTTTGGAGCTACCGGCACGAATGCCAAGCATTACAGCATTCCATTTCCAAATCCTGACGTAGTAAATTGCGTCATGGTACTCATTTTCTACGGTGACCAATTCTTCCTACTATAATGTGCAGTCGACCAAATTAAAAACATGCATGTGTTAAAAACGTGCATGTGCAAAATTAAAGATATAATGAAGTGGTGACAATATACCCATCGCATTGTGTGTGTATATATATATATATATATATATATATATATATATAAATTATTATTCATAGATACTCGTATTTGAGTAGATATTTGAGTAGATATTTTTATTAAATAGTATATTTATATGTATATATTTCTACCGGCCTCATTATTTATGGGAAATTTTCTTATAAAAATGTGTGTGGCAGGATTCAAACCAGCGACCCCTAACAGCATAGGGAAAGCCACTAATTAATCTGGTGCGTTTTAGACCACTCGACGACGAATGATTCCATAGTTTAATCGAAGTTAAATCAAGTCTTATATACACAACTTTCGATTTTTCGTAAATAACCGTCGCTGCTCTGAAATGTATGCTAATGTAAACAAATGTAAAAGTTACAAAAAGTTACGGAGATTAACGAAATTGAATTAACAACCGACATATTTGAATTTATTTGTTTAAACATTATTTCAATATTCTGCTTTTAATTAAACAGTGTATATATATATATATATATATATATATATATATATATATATATATATATATATATACCGGCTTGATTATCTATGAGCATTTTTTGTTATAAAAATGTGTTACGCAAATCCTGTTAAATGATACACATTTTCGTAACAAAAATTTCTCATAAATAATAAAAACGTTTTAAATCTAACATATTTCACTTTTATTAAAGCGAATCAGAGAATGAGACATGTAAAAAAAAATCTGGCATTTTTATTTTTTGTGTTGTTTGATTTTCATTGGTTAAACAGACTTCAACTAGTCAAGTAACGTTCGTATGTATAATTCATGTATGTAAGTTTATCATTATTCTAGTTTGTCTATGTGAGATTTGGATGATAATGTATATATGCATATAACCATTTAAACTCTCTGTTAATTCACGGAAACGAGACTGTCTGTGACTTTGATTTTACAAATGATACCCTAATTTAAAAAAGAAAAATGGTACAGAATTTTTTTACGTAAAAAATGCTTCTAGGGAGTCCGGATAAAAATTTTACCAACTATGAACACACGTGAAAAAACTATATTACATCACCTTATAATTTTCTATTCTCATCACTGGAATAGAATAAAATCTGGAATAAATATAGGGTTCTGTTGAAGAGCAGTAACAATCTACTGCCTTCAACTTCTACCTGAAGAAGAAATATACATTGAAAAGACCTATAAGAACATCTAATATCCTCATTATTTCATCCTCAAAGCTACGAAAAAACCATATAAAAATAGCAGTCATTCAGTTAATTGCCATACATGGTACGTACACGCTTGGGCGATCATGTCTCAAAAGAGACATGACTAACTAGGCAGAAGATTTTCACATAGTAGGTTTTCATTACTTTCTGTGGCAGGCTGGTTGCCAACCAAGGCTATAGAACCCAATATGTCCTGCTATTCAACCCATAGCTGGAGGGAGAATAGATAGATTACTACCTTTCCCAAGGTTATTTACGCATATCAATGCAACGAATTCAACTGGAATTCGAACTTGGCTCTCTGATTTCTCATTCCGAGCTGCTATCCATTGCGCCACAACACCCATCCTAAAGAAACCTAAGGAATTGAAAAATACCAGGATCATGCAAGAGAGCTGAATAATCTATGGAAGATGACTAGAACTAATCCCTGTGGTAATGAGTGCAGTTGGAACACCTCTTGGAAACAGAAAAATGCTCTTCAAGAGAATCGGAATTTAGGCCAAGATTTTACTCTGCGAGGATTTTCTGAAAAATTCTTGACTTATGAAGAGTCTTGTTGATACCATGTCTCAAGAACAAGAAGTAAATTACTGAAAAGTAATTGAAACTCATCTGAAGCGAGCTGAATGTGTAATGCTCCTCATGCCAATAACATTTCCTACGGCATATGATTTCATTTAATTTATTGTGTCCCTCGCGAATTTATATTTAAACTGAGGCCATCAGGAAACTGGGGTCATCAGGAGAGAATATGCACCGTTTCGGTGCCTTCCTCTCAACGGTTTCACTTGCACACCGGTCCCCCTCACTAATGTGAGGCTCCATGTCTCAAGAACAGAACTTTTATTGATTACGTCAGTTGATTGCGCATAAGTGAATGTCATGGATCGAAAGAAACATGATCGCCTCAGCGTGTATCACGTCTGGCACTTAACTTACTGACTGACTGACATATATATATATATATATATATATATATATATATATATATATACTACCGGCCATAATTATTAGACCGCTCCAGTGTTTTAAAAAATTACGTATTTCATACTATTTTTTAGTATTTATTTCCAAGCGAATAATTGTAAATGAAAATAGCGTGGATCTTTTGTCAATATTGCATAATAACATGTGCATCAAATGAACTTATAAATATTTAATATTTACCTATATTGCAGTTTCACAATGAAAGAATGAAGAAAATTTAGGTGATACAGACGAATTCATCTTTGCTTACTTGCCTTGTAAAATTTTGCAAAGTAATAATGACAAAAGAACCATTCTATTTTCATTTGGCAATAAAGACTAAAAAGAGTATGAAATACATCATTTCTTTAAAATAAAGACTGGGTGGCCTAATAATTATGACCGGTAGTATATATATATATATATATATATATTATAATTATAATAATAATAATAATAATAAACCTAATTACAGTAAGGCAACACTAATAATAACAGACTAAACTTTCGAAAATAGTGCTAACTTAACAGTAATTTAAACCGTCTTGTAACCCGGCGAGAACTACCTCGTGGGTTAAATAATGGGGGAGAAAAAAAAGAAACAAACAGCGTACAAGAACAATACGTCTAGTGCCCGTTAGAAATAAAAAAAAAAAAAAACCAAGACGAAACCTTAACAATAAAGTGCTCGATACGAAAGTACGAAAGTAGAGCGAGAATACAAGAAATCTAGAAGCGAGAGCCCCCCCCCCCCCACCGCGGTTTCACACTACGGTTCTTCAGGGTATAGATTTCTTGTATATATATATATATATATAGAATAAAAAGTGTGAGAAGCCGTGAACGTTTTGTTTAAAGTGTAGATTTATTGTTATTATTATTATTATTATTACTTGCTTATTGTATGATACATTTAGTGTCTATAATGGTATTTGTGACATTACACGTGTTTCGAGTCTAAAGTTGACTCTCTTCAGGCGAATAAACTTGTGATTTCACATATAGAAATCCGTTTCCTTTTCTGATGGCCAAGGTATCGTGTATAAATAGATAAGACAAAGGATCCATGCGTCTGGAGTTTATATTTTTTATTTTTTATTTTTTTTCGCACGTTGAATGTCTTCTGGCGTCTTCCTTATCTCTGAAATTGTTTTCTACTGGTCATCTTTTTCTTTATTGCTTTGGGGATACTATTAGAATTGTGTGTGTGTGTGTGTGTGTGTGTGTGCGGGAGAGAGCCTAATTTTTTTCGAATTTCGTGTGTCTGTGTGTGTGTTTTAGGTTTTTCATGTTATTTTGTTGAGGGAAGGCTTGTATTTTTTTTTTATATATAAATATTTGTTCCTTCATTACGAGTGTGTCATAATCTGCATTTTGGTAGATAGGTATTACTCTGAATTAACCTCCATTGCATTCATGTAAACGTTGGGAGACATACAATTCCCTGTTGTTATCTAATTTGATATTACTTCTATGCAGGGCTACGCTATTGTTCAGGCATAGTGTCGCTCCTACATATATTTTTGCACATTTATCGCATTTTAAAATTGTATGTAAAATTTTTAACTCGAAACACGTGTAGCGTCACAAATACCATTAAGGACACTTAATATATCATACAAGAAGCAAGTAATATAAATAATAATAATAACAACAATAAATCTACACTTTAAACAAAGCGTTCACGGCTTCTCGCCCTTTTTATTCTATATCAATTTCTCTCGTTGGAACAACCCTATTTGTGTTTTTAATATATATATATATATATATATATATATATGTGTGTGAGAGAGAGAGTGAGTGAACTTTAGGTTCACTGCAACGAATAACTAATGCATTTAGTTTTGTAAAAGATTTCTTTTGTGTTCAGATAATATTTAATTTAAATTACTTGAAATTTTACCTATATAGTTTTCGCGGGTTCATTACAGGTTATAGTGCAAATTCCTGTTTCAGGTTTAGGTCAGGATTATATTAAATTACTTATTGTTCAAGAAATAGTTGAGTGAAATCTAAAGTTAATATAAAAGTTGTTACAACAACTACTACTAATAGTAATTTTAGACGCAATAGTGTTGTTTGCGTATTTTAGATGAAGGATTCTTATTATTAATTTTTCTATTGGTAATTTTTTATGTTTTGTTGTTTTTAGCAAACAAGCATTATTATTTAGGCTTCCGTATTTCAAACTTATGGACGTTAGCATTTGGTAGGAACTAGCGAAAATGAACCGAGCAATCTAACATCAAGGTAAACATTTACTTTTCTATATTTTCTATTGTACTATTCACGTCTTTTGAGATACGTAAATCTATATTTCCCGACACCCGCTGTATCTTGTTCTTCTCCCCTTCCGCTCTCCTCTCACGCAGCCCTCTTCACACCAGTGTCTCCATCTTTCTTTTATCCATTCTACGACACCCCCTGTAAATTGTTCTTTTTCTTCGCTCACTCTTATGTAACCCCCTTCGCACCAGTGGTAGTGATGCCGCGTGTGTGTGTGTGTGTGTGTGTGTGTGTGTGTGTGTGTGTTTTAAAGTTGTTAACATCTGAAGTTTATCACCTCTTGAGCCAAGGATTTGGTCTCCTGATCATCAGTTTCCCGTCCTGCAAAGAGACGTCAATGGCATCGGCACTGGAAGGCGGCGTTCCTCCTTGGGCACGGGTCTTGCAACTGAGGAAAAAAGACAAACAGAGGGAAATCAAGATTAAATAATATTTTACTGTGTTTATCATACCTTTGTTGTTATAGGTCCTCAGTACACGCCCCCACACACACACACACACACACAAAACACGTTGCTGATTCCGGGGCACGTTTACTGTCAAAGAAAAATGGCAATAAACTTTTTCCATTCTTGACAAGGGACCTCAGTTTCCAGCCTTAAAAGATGTTATAAACCGTTTACGCTGCCTTGTCGGCGATGAATTATTTTCAACACTGCAGCCCTTTTCGCAAGGACGGACCGTCGCCAGCCGCTTACTGCCCTATCGCTATTGCTATTAAATCCTTAAATTCGTAAGCAATTAGTACTGATTGATTGATTCGGATTACTGATTACCGAATTGGTGACAACCAGTTTGTACTACTCTACTGAGGTTGATCGTCACTTGATGCTCCTATCATGTAACCTTGTGTCAAACCGAACCCAGTTTAATAACAGCCTATTTATGAAATAATTACCGACGAAAATTCAAAAACCAGTTGATCTTTATTTAGGTTATTTTTTATTATTTAACAATATGCATTGAAAGCCACTAAGACGCAAAACGTCACTAAGCTCTAGAGAAAAACACTATTAAGAAGAGAAAACAATAAATAAAAGAATTAAGAAGACAGAAGTTAGCAATTGACATTGCATTTAAATTTTTGACAATCACAGTTGACTGGGAAGCAAGCAACCCGAGAAAGAGTTCTACAAACGATAAGTGTAGTGAAAGAAACTGTTAGCATAGAACTTACGGTTTCATTTAGATAGTTTTTGCGCAGATTTAGTTTCAGATAAGCACAATCAGTAAATAACTATCAGACAACGGGTTACTCACTCCAAATAGTTTTTCAGGTCTTCTTGAAGACTTCGTTTCCAAGCTGCCTCTAAACGACAAACAACTTCTTCTTTGACTGGGTTGAAAATGGAAGCCGACACGAAATCGTTGGTATTCAAGAGTGTGTTGTAAATTGTGTCTCTTATTTTGTTGCAAATATCTAAAACGAAAAAGGAAAAGACAAAAGAAAAATCTGTTCAATCAATGAAAAAATTACATTATATCAATCTATAACTTAGAATCCTTTTAAGGTATATCTAATGAATATGATAGTTCCTGGCTTGGTGTTATCAAGATTGATTTAAATAGGTGTGCTTTCTATTAGGTCGTTACAAAAATAATGACCGATTTCAGAAAAATAATTTTATTTTTGAAAAAATTAAGTCTAGAAATGTTGAAATAAGTCAAAATACGAGCCTTGGTCATCTATGCACCCCTGCCATCGATCGATGAGATTCCTTGTTGATAAAAAAATTATTGGCTGTGATGCAACGAAATTTTTGAAAGCCGATTCTACCTTTGGTTTGGACCTAACAGTTTTACCATTTAAAAATGTGCTTCAGTCAGTTAAGTGCCATACGTGATACACGCTTGGGTGATCATGTCTCGAAAGAGACATGACTGACTGGGCAGAAGATTATCCCGCAGTAGGTTGCCATTGCTTTCTGCGGTAGACTGGTTGCCGACCAAGGCTATAGAACCCAGTCTGTCCCGCTATTTGACCCATAACTGGAAGGAAGAAATGGATTAATACCTTTCCCAAGGGTATTTGCGCGTAAGTGAAGGCAATGGATTCAACTGGAATTCGAACTCGGCTCCCCGGCTTCTCGGCTTCTCGGGTTCTCGGGTTCTCGGGTTCTCGTCCCGAGCCGATATCCACTGTACCACAACGCACATCATATGCGCTTACGTGTTTAAAAAATGATAATCATTTGGTGAAAGCTCAGGAGAATATGGCGGATGTTGTATTTTTTTTTTATCCCAAGTCTGTGAGTTCTTTTTTAGAACGTCATTCTTGAAACATGTGGTCCCGTATTATCGTGGAGCAGAATGTAACCCACGTCGATTCACCAATGCAGGTCCCATTTTTTGCAAGCATTTCAGCAAGTTGCTTGCAGTAAAACTCTGCATTAATGCTCTAATCGGATTCCAGAACGCTGTAGCGGATAACACCAATTTCAGACCACCAGACAGTTACCATAATTTTGGGGGAAATGTTTAGGGGACTCATGATGATCAAGCCAATGACCTGATTGTTTGTGGTTATCATATAAAACAAATTTTTATCACAAGGGAGTATTCAGTCAAGAAGGAGATCACTGGTGTTAGACAGAAGAGCATCGAACACACTTCAAAACACCGAAGTTTTTGATTTTCATTGAGATCATAAGGAACCCATTTATCGAGCATTTTCACTTAGCCAATACTCTGAAAATTGCGTGAGACTGTTGCAGTGCTGACACCAAGCTTCTGAGAAGTTTCTCTGAAACTTTGACGTGGGTTTTCCTCAACAACTGCTTGCAGTTGTTCGTTGTCAAGACTGCATGACGATCTTCTACTTTCTTCATCTTCAGGGCTCTCATCACTAGTGCGGAATTTCTGAAACCACCTTTGTACTGTCCGATCTTCTGGAATCATCTCCCCATGCCCTGTTGGTATTGGTAGAAGTATTGGGAGGCACTTGCTGCCAAATTTGAACTCATGCAAGAAAGGTAACCGAAGATCATGTTTAGTCATGTTCATAATTGAATGTTTCTATGCTTCACAAATATTTCTATCTGAAAATAAGTTAAAAATTATTAAAGAGTACCCATTAATTATTATGTATACCAAAATTCACCTAATATATATCGTGAATATTATGTTAAAATGGCTTTCCAAAACACAACACTTCGAGTGGCCATTACTTTTGTTACAACCTAATCGTATGACCAACTAGCTAATCTCCTATCATATTAAGTTGCAACCAGAAAACCCAAATAATCTTCCATGATTTGCATTATCAAGATAGATTTAAATAGGTGCTTTTTTTTAAACGAAAACCAATATTGATTGATTGGTTTACATTCTTATACCAACACTTTGCCGATTGTTTAAAGCCAGAAAATATTTTAGATTACAAGAATGTTTTTGAGTGGCGAGATAACAATAGCAGTACAATCCTTACTAATTAACCCATATCTGGAGTAGAAGAGGTGAATTCACACCTTCCCCAAGAATATTTGTGCGTAAGTGAATATAATGAACCCAATGGGAATTGAAACATGGTTCTCCGATTAACAATTTCGAGCCGTTAGTTTTTAAACCACCCACACATCTAAGTTTACAGTATGTGATATTCCCAAGCGATCACCCATCTAGGTACTGACCAGGCTCGACGTTGCTTAAAGTTAGTGATCGTACAGGGAGCGGTGTTTCAACGTGATGTGGCCTTAGGTTTACAGGTAAGACATTGTATGCAAGCTTAGCAGAGAATGAAATCGTAGATTACAGTGCTAAACTTATAGCAAAAATAGACAAAACAAAATAATTTGTTACAATTTACAAACTTCCTTAAATGTGTAACATTCACAAAAAAAGTTGATAAATAAGTAGAACAAAAATATGAATGAACTTAATTGACTGAGATAGATAGATAGATAGATAGATAGATAGATAGATAGATAGATAATGTAAACAAGCACGTAGATAGATAGATAGATAGATAGATAGATAGATAGATAGATAGATAGATAGATAGATAATGTAAACAAACACGTAGATAGATAGATAGATAGATAGATAGATAGATAGATAGATAGATAGATAGATATGAGAAAACCTCAAATAGATCGATATGAGAAAACCTCTGATAGATAGATAGATAGATAGATAGATAGATAGATAGATAGATAGATTAAATAATATTTATAGATATTTCCAATCAGTAGAAATACATTTTGGATACACTGCAGATATATGTCTGCTGACCTCTTTGAAGTCGACTAAATATGTTTTTCAGCCATTACTTGTAGTAGCGTTGTTTGTCCAATGGACACTCACGAGAGGAAAAGGAAATAATGTTTCATGTCAATAAGTTTCAGAATTTTACAAATTTGGGTATTTATATACTATTTATAATACATTCTCATTAGAAGTTATTTTATCTAACCAACATTGGTAAAAATTTTAAGATATATTTTATAATTTAATTCTTCGTACATTCATTTGTGCAATATATCATGTAAGTTTACTTGTAAGAATTTCTAAATAAATCTAAACGATATCAGACATAAAAACAGATTTGACACAAAATTCCATGAATGATTAACTGACATGAATTACAAAGGGGAAAAGATTGTGTCATGTGATTCGCCCTCCAGAATAGAGATTCTTAACGTGAGCCCTTAGTGTATCAAGTGGATCGGAGAAATTTTTAAAAGGGGTCTGGAAGTGCAGATTAAAAAGAGAGGAAAGTTCCAAGGTTTGGAAATTCAAGTTGACTTGACTGGTAGATAGACACCAAGAGCTGTGTAGTAATTAGTCTGGATTCATATTTTGCTTTTGTAAATAAAATGTAATTCCTGTTTACATGGCATTTCTATTTGTGCTGATTTTGTGGGCCTGATTTGTCTCTTTTTTTTTTTTTTTTTTTTTTTGCACCAAAAATGGGCCACAAATAAAAAAAATCAAAGAAAAATAACTTAAACCTTCTGGCTCTTGTCAGTCAAGAAAACACAGTGGACCTACTGTAGATATTTTGCATTTTGGGAACATTTTTCAAAGTTATATATGCTATACTATATATTTTAAGGTTCTTGACAAAATTCAAAGAAGCTTCCATGATGTAATCGATCCTAATCTAGATTCTCGACTTCAGTCACTTTCTCATCGACGTGACATGGCTCCCATCTGTATTTTCTACAAATATTTTCACAGCAACTGTTCTGATGGGCATTTTTCCTTAGTACCTCGATAGATTTAAGCATGCTACTGCGACACGGAGATCCGAAGGCGAATCGGCATGGCAAAGGACGCGTTCCAGAAGATGAGCAAAATACTAACACACAGAAAAATCTCAATAGAAACGAAGAAAAGAGTGCTAGACTGCTACGTGATGTCAGTTCTTCAATACGGTAGTGAATGCTGAACAATATCATCGAAAATGAGGAGAAAACTGGAGGCGGCCGAAATGTGGTTCTACAGAAGGATGCTACGGATATCGTGGACTGAGCATGCAAGCAACGAGGAGGTGTAGGAAAGAATGGCAACAAAAAGGAAATTGATGCTGAGCATCAGGAAGAGACAACTGAAATTCCTGGGACGTGCAATGTGGAAAGAGAGCCTGGAGAACCTGATACTGACTGGTCAGATAGAAGGAAGGAGAGACAGAGGAAGGCAGCGGATAACATATTTGCAGGGTCTGATCAGGTGGATGACGGAACGGGGCTTGCCAGGAGCAAAAGGCTCAAACATACTAAGAGCCACAAGGGATAGGGAGACGTGGAGAACCATGATCGCCTACGTCCTGAAGGGACAGGGCATATAGAAGAAGAAGACTAGATTGGCAGCTAGGTCTCACTGTTTTACTATAAAACTAGCTAGACGTATCCGTATGTTCTAGATTATTCTAATAGTCTTTTTTATACACTTTTGGCCTATGGAACTCCCTTCTGCAATGTTATTAGTCCTGACTTGACTTCACGTTTACAATCACTTTCCTAGTGGGGGGGGGGGGCGGACAGTGACTGAAGACAAGAGACCAGGTCAGAAGTAATGTCTTTACTCTATGTTTTTCTATAATTACTTTCCTGGTGAATTTTCCTCTGTGGTACCTACGCTTTATGAATTTAAGCGCAGTACTAGGCTAGTGGCGAAATCTCATCATTTTACAGTTGAAATGACTAAATGTAATCGTAGGTTCTATGTTAACAGTTTCTTCTATTGGAAGTATCGCTTGATGAATTCTCTCCAAGATTCTTGCTTTCCGGTCAATATTGACCTTTAACAATTTGAAGACGTCAATCGTTTGCTACTAGTGTCTTGATTCTTGTTCTTTCAATGTTTTACGAAATCGCTTGTTATGGAAATGTTAGAAAATTGCGAACAAATGTTAGCTTTACTAAAATTGCCTCTCTTATATTATAATAAAATCGTGTATGAGCATTCATATTTTACAAAAATCGGCACATTTATACACACACACACACACACACACACACACACACACATTCAAAATACTTTTTAAAATACTGAGAGTTGTTGAATTGTAATTTCTGATTAGTAAATACAGTATTAAAGCAAAAACAATATGACTTGACCGCTACAAATTAATACTGAATTTGAAAATATTTAAAAGTTTGTAAAATATTCTAATTAAAATTTAAAAAACGAAAAGAACTCTTGTAAAAATCAATTATTCATGGAAAAATAATACTTAAAGAGAATAGTGCCCATGATAAATTTTATTCATAAAAGCAATTTAAAGCTGTTCTAATTAAATAACGTTTTATTTAGTTTTGTTACTTTTTACGATTCAGGTTAGATTTTCTGTAACTGGTGATCTTATTTGACAAAAAAAAAATTAATGGCATAAATTCTCTGAGAACTTGTCCTTATAATTAATATAATCATTAAGTGGTCTCGAAATTTCATAAAACTAAATGAGTGGGGAGTCAGTTAGTTAAGTGCCATACCATATATATGCTTGGTTGATCATATCTCGAAAGAGATATGACTGATTGGGTAGAAGATTTTCCCGCAGTGGGTTGCCATTACTTTCTGCGTTAGAATGGTCATTAACCAAGGCTACAGAACCCAATCTTTCGTGCTATTTAACCCGTAGCTGGAGGGAGACGCGGCGGATTAATACTTTTACCAAAGGTATTTGCGTGTAAATGAATACAACGAATTCGAACTCAGCTTTCTTATTTCTCGTTCAGATCCCATATCCACTGCACCACAACGCATAGTGGGGAGCAACAAATGTAAAAATATATTAATACTAATATTTTCTAAAAAAATGAACATTTCAAAAATATTTTCCGAATAAGACATGAAATTTTTATTGGTATCCGACTATTATTTGATTTGTGAAATAATTTCGAAATCAATGTTTTTCATCGCAAAAATCGTTCAAAGTTTTAGTCCCGCTTTGACAAGGGAAAAAAAAAACAGGATTTTTAACTAAAATTTCGAAATGGATTTAAAAAATAATTTTGACATCAAAATATTCTTTTATCTTTTCTCTTAATATTAACGCAGAAGTTTTGACGTTAAAATGTTTTTATTATGTTTACTACACCTTTTTTTTTTTTCATCATGCATTCTCTTTTTGGGCGGTAACTAATTAAAAAAAAAGCTTCTTTTCATTTTCTTTACCGCGATCCTATAATTTACAAGATAAAATCTAATGTAAAACTATGCTGTTGCAAAGTTGTTGCTTTTTTTGTTTGCAATATGGCTTCGGATGTGCCTGACTGACTGAATGTGTTATCTAAGAAAGGCAAGTGTGTTTTTTCTTTTGAACACTACACTAATCTGCATTGTTTTTAAAAATAAAGAATGGTTTATTTGGATTTTAATCTGAGGTCATGATTTGTTTATGTACTGGGTTAATATTGCAACGCTGCACTCTCCGGTGGCGCAACACTTGAAAGAAAAGTGGCAGGACGAGTTGCAAACCTCATTAAACGTCAACCGCGTTGCTATTTAAAAAAAAAAAAAAAAAACAGAAGACGTAGGCTTTTCTTGTGGCTAACCAAGGTACACTGTTGCTTTATGCTTTGTTTTATCTTTCGTCCGACTGGCTCTTGTTTGTTTATTTCTTCTTCTTCTTCTTCTTCTTTCATTGTCTTCTTTTTTCCGCTGCTTCTTTTTCTTCCTTCTATTCCTCCTCTTCTTTTTCTACCTCTTCTTCTTCCCCTCCTCTTTATTCTTCTTCTTTCTATTCTTCTTCGTATTCTTCGTTTTTTCACTTCATTTTCTCCTACTATACCCCTTCCTCCTCCTTTCTTCTACACATTTTCTTCCCCCTGTACATTTTCTTCTTTTTGCTGTCCTTCTTCTACATTCTCCTCTCCCTATTCCTCCTCCTTTTTCTTCTTTTCCTTCGTCTACCCCTTATTCTTCTTTTCCTTTGTCTTCTCCCCCACTTCACCCTCCTTCTTCTTGTTGCTACTACTGATCCTTCCTTCCTTCCTTCCTTCCTTCCTTCCTTCCTTCCTTCCTTCCTTCCTTCCTCACCTCATTCTTCTTTTTCTTAGGCCATTCTGTCACCTGTCTTTGTTTCCTCATATCATTAAAAACATTTTTTGTCCTTTTTTTGCGGAGAGTCGCATTAACAGACAGGCCTACGTGCACAATCTGTTTTACGTGTGCATGTTTTTGTAAGTAATACTCACCAATGTTTTGCTTATCGTGGTTGCCGATATACTTGTGGTAAATATCCCAAGCTCGCCCATGTCGAATGTGTCGGTCAGTGGAATTTGTATCTCCTGACCCATAGTCAGTCGCATCCTGCCAAAATGAAAGCATCTTCAACAAATCGCCATTTTCTTTCCTGAAAAACAAAGCAATAAACATAAAAAGATTTTAGTATGGAGTTGTATGGAAATAATCTTCTCTGTTATAATAAAGACGGTTATATATATATATATATATATATATATATATATATATATAGTGTATCGAGGCAGCAAATAATTTTCTAAGCATATACTGTTAAATATAAGAGACAATGAATGTCTATTATGGTTAATCATGAGCCGTTCTAAACGTTGTATTTTTGCTTTAATTTCAGTTGAAAATAAAGACAAAAATTCTCCAACATTTGGATAATTTTTTATTGAGTTGGTTCTAAGCTTTCTGCTCACATGAGCCATCTTCAGAGAGGTTACTAAGACGGTAACACAATAACATCCACCATCAGCGACGATTTTATTTTGTGTTGACATAAAACTCCGCTATGCAACGGCAATAGTTATTAAAAATAACAAACGTAGTTCGCAAATTTGCAATGCGGTTCTATGACGTCACACCGCGTGATAGCGCAAAATGACAATAGAATACATTTGAATACATGGTTCTATTGTCATTTTGCGCTATCACGCAATTGAAATGTGGTTCTATAGAAGGATGCTGTGGATATCATGGATTGAGCATATGAGTAATGATGAAATTTTGGAAAGGATGGAAACGAAAAGGAAATTAATACTGAGCATCAGGAAGAGACAGCTAAAGTTCCTGGGACATGCAGTGAGGAATGAGGGCTTGGAGAACCTGATACTAACAGGGCAAATAGAGGGGAAAAGAGACAGAGGAAAGCATCGAATAACATATTTGAAGGGCCTGATCAGGTGGATGACAGAACGAAGGTTGTGTGGTGTAACAGGAGAAAGCGTGCTAAGAGCCACCAGGGATAGGGGATATGGAGGTCCATGATCGCCTACGTCCTGAAAGGACAGAACACACAGAAGAAGAAGAATATCACTAGAAAAGCGTTAAAAGTACATAAAATCATGTTACTGTACCAGTTTCTTATCAAAAAATGTATTGAACAGAAACAGCCAGTATCAGCTGTTGATGTCGACGATCCACAGCCATCTACGTCCGTGATGTCAATAAACATGTAAATATTGGTAAATTTAACATAAATTAGTTTATTTCCTACTATCGCAAAATAATTTTAATAACTGTATTTGTTATTTAATCTTACAAATTCATTTTATTTTATAATGTCTTATAATGTCTGTATGCTACAGCAGTAAAAAATAAAAAGTCCGTGATTTACTGTAAAGATCGCCAAATTGTAAACATCAATATTTACAAGTATGTACGTACATGTACATATATTTGTAAATTTAGATTACTTTTTTCTGTTCTATATTAAAAACTTAAAATTTATTTGTTTATGATCTTAAAATAATTTCTTATATACCATATATAATTAAAAATGTATTTAAAGTACAGAACCTGTAGGATGTGCGCTTTGGTGCAGTGGATATCGGTTCGGAAATCGGGGAGCAGAATTCAAATTGTAGTTGAATTCATTGCATTCACTTACGCGCAAATACCCTTGGGAATATTCCGTCTATTCCTTCCAGTTTTGGGTTAAATAGCAGGACAGTTTGGGTTCTATAGCCTTGGCAGGCAACCAGTCTACCGCAGAAAGCAATGGCAACCTACTGCTGGATAATCTTCTGCCCAGTCAGTCGTGTCTTTTTCGAGACATGATCGCCCATGTGCGTATCACGTATAGCACTTAACTAACTGCGAGAACTGGGAATAGTTATTTTATAGTTTAACCTAGGGATAAGTAAATTCGACTTAAGTCGTTTTGCTCAAATGGTTGGATTATTTTCTTTTTTTGTTTTTGTTTTTTTGTTTTTGTTTTTGTTTTTTTGTTTTTTTGTTTTTTCTCATGTCTTAATGTAAGATACTCAATAGTATGTACATCAATATATATGTTGCCGTCATTTTAGGCAGCATATCGATATAGATATTTTGCCGTCATTTTTTACAGCACGGTCCCGCTCATATTAAAAAAATATATTATAAAAAAGTAAGTGAAGCATTGGATTGATGTCCTGTTGATATTGAGTTTCAAACTTACACCCGACCTCAAGTGGAACGCTTAAATCCTTATATTCGATCCTTCTCTAAAGATTCAGGTAAAATGATCAGCTCTTAGAAAGTACCTAACATCTCATGTTATCCTCAACATCCTTCTGTAGAACCATATTGTCAACCGTGGGTATCCTTCTCTGTTATATAATCCATAACGGGAGAGGATAAGAGATGAACTCATAGCTTTCCCAAGAGCTAAATTGAATGTAATGAACTCGGTTGAAATTCGAACCTGGATCGCATATTTCACATTCCGAGCCACTAGCCCTCAAAAATAGTTTAAAGGATAGTTATTCCTTCATCATACTGATTTCTGAAGAAATAAGAATAAAATAATTATGATTTTATTTTAAGCTCTCTAACATTTGGTTCAGATTTCATAAATTAGAGCCAAATGAGTTTCGAAATTTTAACCGGCACGCCACAAGTTGATTTTTGCTATGGCGTATCTGTAAATTTAATTAATGACCAAAAGTTTTAGAAGCATATAAACAAACGGAAACAAAAAAATGGCACGTATACTTAACATCAGAAAGAGGCAGTTAAAATTTCTAAGATACATAATGAAGAAAGAGGGCTTAGAAAATGTAATACTCACAAGGCATACTGAAGACAAGATGTACAACGGAAAACAGCTTATAACTTACCTACCGACCTTGTTGTAAATGGATGGTAGAACAGGGTTTAGGAGAGATAGCAAAAAGTCATCATTTACTAACAGCTACAAAGGACAAGAAATTATGAAAAGCCATGACATGATCAGTAACATCCCGAAAAGACACAACACATGGAAGAAGATACTTTTTCTTTCTTAGTTTGTTTTTTTTTTTTTTCAAAATTCCTTCATGTTTTTATCTGTTACCCAACAACGGACGAGAAACGTCAAAATAAAACGACAGCGATAATTCTAGGCTATTATTTTCCATAAAACCCACTGTCAGTCACTTTGTAAGAACAAAACATGCCACGCTATGATTTTTAAACTTCAGTTCCGATATGTGGTGAATGCCCATTTCGATTTACGTAGAACAATTGACGTATGAAAGACTATAAAGTCAAAAATATGTCACTCTTTATATTTAACTTTCATTACTGCCATAAGAATGTCCGGTTCGGCCTGTCTACATGGTGGAATAATGGGTAAAAAGCTTGACTCACTGTTAAATGATGAAACTTTTAATAAAAAAATGAATGAAAATTTATTTTACTAAGCTAGTAAAACCGACTGTACTCTGTACCCACTTGTCTGTTTGCAATTCTCCTCGAAACTTGGTTTCAATTGGTCAATTGAGAGGGTGTAACGGAAGGACTAACGAAAGTAATAAAATTTTATAGATAGATAGATAGATAGATAGATAGATAGATACTACTTTATGAAAATTTAAATGTAGTAGAGTGGGGGGTGGTCTCGTAACATACATTTGGTTGGGGTTATCATAGATTCAGGTGGAAGGCGCACCGGCACTGAATTTATAAGATTGGTTTTGTCCTTTTTAAAATTCGCAAAATATGTATTTATCAATGGCATAAGCACAGTCTGAAACTTGACATTTATAAATAATAATAATAATAATAATAATAATAATAATAATAATAATAATAATACGCAGGAGATAGAACGAATGAAAAATAAACCCGAACAGACATGGTCAGGAATTACAGAAGATGATGTTAAATTTGCACTAAAAAAAGCACACAATTGGAAATCCCCAGGTATAGATAAAATTCCTAACTTTTGGCTATATTATTTAAATGCAGCACATAAAAAAATAGCCAAAGAACTCCAAGAAATGGTTGACGATCCCACTAAAATTCCTGCATGGATGACAAAAGGAATTACATTTCTTCTATCCAAGAATGGTGACACAAACAACCCGAAAAACTACAGACCAATTACATGTCTTCCGACAAAATATAAACTACTAACATCTATTTTAACAAAACAGACATATTTATTCTTAGAAAGAAATGACAAGATACCGCTTGAACAAAAAGGGTGCAAACGTGGCTGTTATGGTTGTAAAGACCAATTGCTAATTAACAAAATGATCCTGGAAAACTGCTACAGTACAAAGAAAAACCTTAGTACTGCCTGGATAGACTACCGAAAAGCATTCGATAGTGTGCCACATTACTGGATTTTAAAGACTTTAAATATATACAAGATATCTCCCGTCATCATCAATTTCATCAAACAGTGCATGTCTATATGGAAAACAACCCTTTACCTCAATCATATAAATGGAACCTATAAGTCTGATGAAATAAACATCAAAAGAGGTATATTTCAAGGTGATTCTTTATCTCCCTTACTATTCTGCATATCATTAATAGCACTAACCAGTCAACTTAATAAGACAGAATGTGGTTATAAAATAGGCCAAAAGAAAATAAGCCATCTATTTTACATGGATGACTTAAAGTTATATGCTAAGAATGATAATGAGCTGGAAGGTCTTCTGCAAACTGTAAAATGCTTCAGCGAAGACATTGGAATGAAATTTAATTTGAATAAATGTGCTAAAGCTACAGTTTTACGTGGATCAATACAAGAAACATCCTCAATTAGCCTAGACCCTGCTGTAACAATAAAAGAATTGAAACCAGAAGAAGCTTATAAATACCTAGGTGTAAATGAGAGCGAAAACATTCACCATAAAAAAATGAAAGAAATAGTGCGTAAAGAGTACTATAGAAGGCTATGAATGATATTAAAAACTGAATTAAATTCACAGAACAGAGTTATGGCCATTAATAGCCTTGCAATCCCAGTTGTCCAATATAGCTTCAACATCTTAAACTGGACTCTAAACGACATCAGGCGAATGGATGCTAAAACAAGAAAGCTTCTTTCTAAGCATAAGATGTATCATCCAAAGGCTGATGTAGACCGTCTATACATACCCCGTAAAGAAGGTGGAAGGGGTCTTATTCAGCTGGAATTGTCATACAAGACAACAACTATTGGCTTACTAACATACATAGAAACAACAAAGGATTGGATGATACAATTAGTAAGGCAACATGAAGAAAGAAAGAAAAAATATTCAATAATAAAAGAAGGCAGTAAATACAAACAAGATTTACAGTTAGTAGATTCTGTAGAAAAGCAAAACAGAAGCCAAGAACCAACTATTGCGGCAAAAAATATGAAAATGAAACCCAAAGATAAAGATCTTGAAAAGATGAAACAGCGCTGGCAAGACAAACCTCTGCATGGCCAATATCCAGAACGTGCCAATAAATCCAATGTTGACAAAGTTAATACTCATCGATGGTTACGTGCATCTGGATTAAAGTCTGAAACTGAAGGCTTTATTCTTGCAGCACAAGACCAAAGTCTTTTCACTAGAAATTTTCAGGCAAATATTATGCATAATAATATGGATCCAAAATGCAGGTTTTGTGATAAGCACCAAGAAACAATAGACCACCTAATCTCAGGCTGTTCTGTGCTTGCTCCAAATGAATATAAAAATCGCCACGATAGAGTTGGGCAATATTTACATTGGGCAATGTGCAAACATTATGGAAAAGCTGTAAACAAACACTGGTATGAACATCATCCGGCACCGGTTGCAGAAATAGAAGATGTAACCTTTCTATGGGATTACACCATTTACACAGACAGAAAAATTGAAGCAAACAGGCCAGACATTATTGTTAAAAACCAGAAGGAGAAAACTTGTCTATTAATTGATATGGCTTGTGCAGCGGATTCTAACATAGCAATCAAGGAATTTGAAAAACTGTCAAATTATAAAGACCTGGAAATTGAAATAGAAAAAAATGTGGAAATTGAAAACAAGAGTTGTGCCAGTGATAGTAGGTGCACTTGGAATGATAAAAAATGGAACAAAACAACACATTGAAAGAATCCCTGGAAACCCCAGCTTAAGAGATATACAAAAAATTGTCTTATTAAGTACAGCCCACACACTAAGGATAACTTTATCTATGTAATGCTAGGGATGATAGGGAAGATAGAAAAAACATGAAATGGAGTCATAACAACACGCCACGACCTGCCTTAGGTCTCCCCGCAGACTTGGTTGGTAGTGAGACCAAAGCAGAAATCGAAATATGATGAAAAATGACATAATAATAATAATAAAGAAGATACAGATAACATTTTAAGGGTTTGATTTGACACGGTACTTTTATTATGAACTGGGTTTGATTTCTGAAATGATGAAAATAAAAATAATGTTTATATTCTGATAAATATCGTTGCTTGAGGAAGCTCTAATCAATGCTAGTACACAAAATAATACACCACAACGTTTCTGTATTTTTCACGAATGGACAGTTAATCTAATTAGCGCAATTTTGTGATGTCATGGATATCGGCTCGGAATGAGTAAATTTGGAGAGCCGAGTTCGAACTCCAGTCGAATTGGTTTCATTTATTTATACTATGAAGAGGATTCTATTTTTAAATGATAAAATAATCAATATGCCATGGCTTAAAGATGGTTTAACGTATACCAATTTACAAACATTATTTATGAAAAAAATATACCTTATTTTAAGCGATTCCTTTAAGTAGTGGCTAAAAGGCTCTGTGGTAAGCTAGAAATAGCATAACTTTAAAGAAACCAAAAATATGGGGCACCCCGACACGGTATAATGGTCATGCTTGTCTGGCTAAACTGGCTAACTCAGTCAGTTAAGTGCCATGCGTGATACACGCTTGACTGACTGGGCTGAAGGTTTTTTCGCAGTAGGTTGCCATTGCTTTCTGTTTTAGACAGGTTGCCAACCAAGTTTACAGAATCTAACTATCCTGTTATTTAACCCATAGCTGGAGGAAAGAGATGAATTTATAACTTTCTCAAGGGTATTTGTGCGTAAGTTAATGCAACGAATTCAACTGGAATTAGAATTCGTTTCTCAGATTTCTCGTTTCAAGCCGATATCCACTGCACCACAACGCACAGCTACTAGACTGTGTAGTGAGTCTAATACTAACTAAATGTCCCATACTTTCAGCCTTGTGCCATATCTAAACTACGCCTAGAAAATCACCATTAAAAACATGTTTATTAAAAATTCGCTTAAATCTACGAGCGTCTCATGAAGCAATTTGTTCATCCAGATTTCATATAAATAAAATAAATAACCAAGTCCTCTGAATATTGGTGCCTTTAAAAATAAATGCCTTGTCATTGCGCATGAAAACAAACATGACAACGGACTTCCAACTTCCCATACAAATGCAAAGTATCGTAATCATATAATCTGGTCGTATTGCAACATTCAGTCAGTTAAGTGCCGCAGGTCGTTTGGGCGATCATCTCCCTTTTCCAAGGCTATTAGAGCCTAAATGAATGCAACGCTTTCTACCGGAATTCGAACAACTAGTTGGTTAATTATTTTAGTGCATCAGCCATTGAGAAGTGAAGCAAACAATACCCAGGGTATCCATAAAGATGAACATTTTGATGGAAAGTTTTGTAAAACTCTTTATGGAATTCAGATAAAATCACTCGCTAACAATGACTGATAATTGCCAATTAAGACATGCGTTCTGGTGCAGTGGATATTGGTTGGGAATGAGAAATCGGAGAGTCGAGTTCAAATTCCAGTCGAATTCATTTAATTCACTTACGCACAAATACCCTTGGGAAAGGTATTAATCCGTCTCTTCTCTCTTCCAGCTATGGGTCGAATACCAGAGTAGATTGAGTTCTATAGCCTTAGTTTCAACTGGTATACCGCAGAAAAAAATGGCAACCCACTACGAGAAAATCTTCTGCCTAGTCAGACTAGTTCGAGACATAATCACCAAAACGTGTATCATGTATGACAATTAACTGACTGATATCTTACCTGACTAAGTATGGTGTATGATTGTCATCGTGAGAAAGCAAATAGTTTCAAATGGAAACGAACCTTGAACCAAATTCACGCTTTAGGGAGAGGATACATTAATCAGTTTGTAAGTAACCAATTAGTCGTATATACAGAAAGTTTCGTAAAAATCAATTGATATTTTACTTACCTGATCAAATATTGTCGGAAGGGACCACCAAATTTTTGGTCATTCGTTAATGCAATCAAAAAACGATTTGAACCATCTCTAGAAAAGAAGTAGTTTAGTATTAGAGAACTTAATTCGCAGTCCTGCCAATAGTCATTACAATTTCCACTAATAAAGCAATTAGTCAATATTTAAAAGCAAAAATCAATATTCCAATCAGAATCAACTAACAAACACGCAGATGCACATGCGCATACATACACGCGCACATGATATCCTGGTTTTATCCACATCCGCTTGACGTCATTTTAAACCGAGGAAATTTTTTTTTATATTAAACTATTATTACAAACTGTAATTTTAGAAAGTGAGAATTTCACAAAAATATATTTGGAAATTTGCGAAATGAAAGCAAGAAAATGCACATTCTAAATAAAATGGATAAAATATTTACAAAAATGATGTCTGTTTAAATCGTCGCTAGGGGCATGTGAGTTGAGAAAAAAATTATATGAAAAATTATGCAAGCAAAACACGTATGGAAATTAACACAAAAAAATCGAAAAAACCCATATATAAAATGGGGTGTATATATATATATATATATATATATATATATATATATATAACGATGATGATGCCTGCAGATTGTGCCAAGAGGAAAATTTAGCCATTATGTTGTTTCCAAAACAAACAAAAAAATTACTGAATGAAAGATTAGAAGTAAGCTGCAAAGGAGAGTCTGTAATGTGATAGGTACTGATCTGGCGACTCGACTGCAGCCACTTTCCCATCGTCGAAATGTGGCCTCCCTCTGTCTCTTCTATAAATACTTTCATGGCTTCTGCTCGGATGAGCTTAAGTCACTGATGCCTCCTCAACAGGTGTTTACCCGTGCAACCAGACTGACAACTGGGTCCCACCCATTCACAGTCAGGTTAGCCAAATGCAGACGACAATTTTACTCCTGCAGCTTCCTCTCTCGAACTTCCCGCCTGTGGAACTCACTCCCGTATTCTTGCTTTCCTGACGGCTACAACCTCCAGAAATTTAAATGCAAAGTTAATACTCATCTACTAACCACTGG
The DNA here is from genome assembly GCA_037127315.1 of Ascarosepion bandense. NCBI lineage: Eukaryota > Metazoa > Mollusca > Cephalopoda > Sepiida > Sepiidae > Ascarosepion > Ascarosepion bandense. The sequence continues at coordinate 9,616,835 of JBBBDQ010000548.1, read as the reverse complement.
ACTCTAGCTCTCTCCCCTCCCCTGTATAACCTTCACTTTCTCTCCACCTATGTATCTGTCATCGCACCTGCTTTCTCAGCTTTCTATTGTTCCTTTCTAACTAGCTTGTACTCCTCACTCTTTTCTAATTAATCTTTTTACATTTATGTAACCCCCTGCACATCAGTGGCGTTTCTGCCTTGCTCGGGGTGAAATGATTAAAAAAAAAAAATGTAATCACACCTCTAGATACATATTAGGTGCATACAAACCTGGATGAAATTGTTTTAAGATCCTTAACTAACTCCTCCCTAATTTTGAAAATTTTCGGTTGTTTAAAAACTTTCGTAAAAGTTCCTGTTGAACGTTTGAAAAACGTTGGCAAATCAGTTATTATAAATCGCCTGAAGATACCGGAAGGTTGAAACCTAGGTTGCTAAAATAACTCATTTCCAAATAAAAATATACAAAATCTCTACAATACAAATATATTGAGCACTTTTTAATACAATTCGGTATTGGTCTAATTTTATTATGACCAAAAACTAATATATATATATATATATATATATATATATAAATTAGAGAAAATTTTAAAAATTCAAAGGTGTTGGATGTACATTTCGACATAGGATCTCGAATAGAGATTCTACGTCACGTCAGCGGCATTGTTTCTTCAAAATAGCGAAGGCCCTGGGGTAGAGTGTTGATGGGTTTTATATATATGCTCTCTATCTCATCAGTAGAATATCTAAGGGTTACTAATGTTTATATTGGTAATACAATAAACCATTTTAAAAAAGTGTTTTTACAATCATCTCTCATCTTTTACTAATAAGGAAAATGAAATATGGCATCACTTTTTAAATATTTTCAGAAATTAAAAGAGGAAAATTCATTAGATCTAATATAATAAATTAAATGGAAAATTCTCAAACAAACTAGAATCTCTAGATCGGTGAACGAACCATGTTCCTTCTGTCTGCAAGAGAAAATGGAAATTATGAAGTACATGAAAAGTGACATATTACATGAAAGGCATGAAACTACAGTAAAATGTAAACGTATTAATGTCTGCTAGTATTACTAAATCTAGCGTATGAAACTATATCAATTGTAATTATTTTATCGTATAAACCTTACTATCTTGTTAAGTTATTTTAATTATATGATCTCACTTCTTATGCTATTTTATCTTTATTTTTTATTACAAATTGTGATCTATTTATTGCCTTAAGTATTTTTTAAGTATTTATATTTTTTATTAAGTATTTATTGCCTTAAGTATTTTTAAGTATTTATATTTTTTATTAAGTATTTATTGCCTTAAGTATTTTTTAAGTATTTATATTTTTTATTAAGTATTTATTGCCTTAAGTATTTTTATTGCACTCGATAATTACTGTTAGTAGTACTACCTTATATTTATATTTATATTAATATTTTTATCTATTTGTTATTATTTATTATTATTATTTATATTTTATTTTTATATTTATTATTATTTTCATTATTTTCATTATTTTCATTATTATTTTATCATTTTTTATTATTTTGTTACATATTTTTTTATTTTATATTTATTGTTATTATTTTGTAATATATTTTTTATTTATTTATATTATTTTATTCTATTTTAATTTAATTTTAATATTAATTTTAATTTAATTTATTTTAATTTTTTTCTTAATTTTATATTTTAAATTTTAATTTCAATTTATTTTATTTTATTTTTCTAATTTATTATATTAGGTCTAATGAATTTATATCTTCGTGTCGTTTTTTAAATATCCTTTCTTCAACTTTTTAGAAATATTTTTTCTGTTTGTGTATGTGATTTCTCATTTTTTTTTTTAATGCCAAAAGATTGAACTTGAAACAATGTAACCGATCTGTCTGCAATTCACTTCTGGTTAAAATTTATAATTTCTCTTTCTTGGCCATTTCCATTAGCTCTCCCCTTTCTTCCCTCATTACATTTTCTCACTTTTTTCTTCTTTAATTATATATATATATATATATATATAATTTTTTCTGTTTTCATCATTTTTTTAATGCCAAAAGATTTAACTTGAAATAATATAACCGATGTCTACATCTGTCTGCAATTCACTTACGAACAAAATTTAAAATTTCTCTCTCTTGGCCGTTTCCATTGTCTCTCCACTTTCTTTCCTTTCTACATTTTCTCACTTTTTTCTTCTTTAATTTTCCCTTCACTTTCTACTCCTTCCGTATCTTTGCATTTCCTCTTTCTTTTCCTTTTCTTTATAGAAGCACAATTCTTTTTTTAAATGCTGAAAGATTTGAACCCAGCAATATCTGTCTGCAATCCGGCGAAAATTGAAAATTTCTTTCTCTTAGCCGTTTCCTCTCTATATTTTCTCACTTATTTTCCTCTTCACTTTCTATTTCTTCTGTATTTTCCCCTTTCCTCTTTCTTTTCCTATTCTTGATTTCTCATCCCATTTTCTGATCTTTTCTTTCCTCTTTCTATCTCCCCCCCCCCCATTTTATCTCGTACGAAAAAAAAATTCCTAAAATAAAAGGAAGTGGTGTTTTTTTAATTTTTTAAAATGAAACGTTGATTACCATCATTATTAATTACCTGATGAGACATTGTTCTTTCAATGTCAAAACAAAATGTAGTTTGTAATTTGCACATGTTCTATTAATAACACACACACACACACACACGCACGCACACACACACACACACACACACACATATATATATTTATATATATATATATATATGGATGTTATATTTGATCTAGCCTATTATATCATTTTAAATGTTATTTTCTAGTGGATACACGTATTTGAGTAGATGCACCATTTATTTATCAAACATTATATTTATTTTCGTTTACCGACTTAAATATTCCAGAAATCTTATGACATATAAATATACACTCTCTTTCTGGATTCTGTGATCCCCATGCAAGGCTGAATAGTACCTTTGAGGGAAATCTTTCTTGTCATAGACTCTTGAAATTTCATATATGCTCGGTTTTGTATCCAAACGTAAACAAAGCAATTACTACAGAAGTAATGAATTTTTGTAATTTTTGTTTTATTTTTACTGAATAAATCCTTAATTGCCAGTTATTAGTTTAATTTGACGTCTTCTTTTCCATACATATAGCTATACTAAATTATAATTTTTGGAAGAAAAATTTCTCTGAAATATATTCAGAAATATTAAATGGTTCATCTGATATTAAGAACATAAAAATGGTAAGCAAAATGGCGGTAGTATATGTCAAGACGAAGACATCAGCATCTCACATGTCTTCCTAGTGTCAGTTTAAACCAGTGTTTCCCAGTCCTTTTTACTTTAGGGAGCACTTGTAGAATAATTAAAACTCTGAGACGCACTTTAAATTTTAATAAAAAAAAATTACTCATAAAATTTGAAACTGTAAAATTTTGGTTTAGCATTCTCAAAGAAGATTAACGGTACAGCTTTTATTTAGAGAGATTTCTGAAGAATCTGCTATTTGTCTATATTTCTGAGATGAAGTAGTACTTACACTGTTTACATTATTCGGAATATTATCCTCATTTTCGTTGTCATTTTTACGACGTTTCGGCCGTTGTACGCTCCGGCCTTCTTCAGGTGCTAGGAATTTCGAATCGAACCCTTTATTACAAATGGCAAGATGAAGACAATAGTCCGAATAATGTAAATGGTAAAGAATCTACTTTTTTGAGAGAGAGAGAAAGAGAGCGGAGGGAGAAAGAGGCTGGTAATGGGTGATTTAAATCCTTGGAGGAAGGCAAAAAGGAAAGAAATTTAGTTTTTGGCATAAAATATCATATGAGAAAGACTTGACTTAGACAAGTAAACCATGTGCTTAAAGTCTGTAGCCTTTTAAAGTAAATATTTTAAGTATCAAAACAACACTGTGTAACATGAATTTTGTCCTTATATAGCAACTGTTATTTCTTATTTGCTTACGCGTAGAAAGTAGAAAGTATTGCTAAAGTTTTCTTCAAACTTTACTTTTGTGTCGAGGATAGCATTTCTGAAATTTACTTTTTCTCATTGGTAAAACTGGTGAATAGAAACATCCTCGTTCATGAAATTAGGAACAAAACGATACATGATTCAGAAGTATCATTTATTTATTCTAGGGTTACACAAGAAAGAATACAAAAAATTTAGAAGTGACTAGTTTTTCGAGATTTCCTCTTATAGAGTAAATTACTTTAATGAATTGGTCCCCAAATATAGTCTCCCATCATGTTTTCGTTATACGATCCTCTGTAACCAGAACATTCTAGAAATTCCTGAAAGTTTTAGAAAATTATCCTTCACCAACTCAATACTGAATCTATCTGGAATACAATAAAAATTTTGATAGTTTCAAAACATTCATGTCCTTGTCACAAAAGCTAAGTTTAAAGAAAATAACAGTCATTTCTTTTGCTTTCTGGACAGAAGCAATTCGAAAATAGTTGAACAAGGATAAAATATTCACTATTCCTTTACACAGTAAGTTAAGTGCTATACATGTTACACGCTTGGGCGATCATGTCTCTTTCGAGACATGACTGACAAGGTAGATTTTCCAGCACTAGATCGCCATTTCTTTCCGCGGTAGACTGGTTGCCAACCAAGGCTATTGAACCCAATCTGTTCTGCTATTCAACTCATATCTGGTGGGTTAAGAGATGTATTATTACCTTTCCCAAGGGTATTTGAGCGTAGTCCAAGTGGAATTCGAACTCGGCTTTCCGATTTTCCATTCCGAGCTTATATCCATTGCACCACAATGCACATCTAATTCATCATTTTTTCTCCTGTTAACTCGGTGTTCGCCTGCCTACATTTCAGAATTCATTAGCACGCCGGGGCCCACCGCTGAAAGCGCACCGAGGCGCATCCTAGGAAGCCTGTTGAGTCGCACCGTTTTGAAAGTTTGGTTTAAATCGACGCCTTCTTTTTTCATGAATCTAAACTATAATTTTGAACTATAATTTGGTGAAGTGAAAATTTCACTGAAATATGTTGGAAAATTAAATAAAGAAAAGGAATCTGTAGAAAGTCATAGTCGTTTACGTCCTGGAGAAACATTGCTTTTTAGAGGTTTCTCTAAACGAACTCTTCAAGAGAAAGAAAGATTAAATGTTCAATATTTAACTTATTTTAGCAGATAATATCAACCAGGAATAGAAATTTAATGTGTAAAAGAAACTACTGAACTCCATTTTACACAATCATAAAATTAAGCATATAAAATTAAAACAAATCTTCAATATTAAAATCAGCTAAAAAACAACATTAAACATTACACTGACGCTAACTTTCATTTCAAATGAAATGCTTAAATTTGAATTAAATTTTATTGCTCTTCGTGCCCAAGTTGGTTAAGGCGTACCGGGCTTAACGATAACTACTTCAGCAGGATAGCGCAATTTTTTCTTTAATAGGATTTCTCGAACATTCATCACATCGCTTTTTTTCTTTCTATATCTTCTTTTTCCATCATCACGCTTGTTCTTTCTTTTTCATTTTGCGTCTGTTTTCTTTATTCATTTCAACTTCCTTTTATCGATTCATTTCTTTCTTCTCCTTAATCCCCATGTTTCTTTTTTGCATTGTTACATGGGCCGTTCATCCCTCACCCAAAAAACAAGAGACATAGCTGAATATTTTTGTTGAGGCAACACACTAATACTTCTTATAAAATTAGAAAAACAAATTCGGACTTATGTCATCATTTTTGTGTGTGGCTCATACAAAGGTGAGAGGCGTGCGACAAATTTAAAAAATGGACAAAACAGAGATCCGAGTAGTCATAAAGTAAAAGAAATGTATGAGACCCAAGGAACTCCATGAGGGATACTTGCTGAAGAGCACCCCCCACACACACACACTTTCTGTGAAGAAGTGGATTTCGGAATTCAGGTGGGGCAGCGGGGGGACAGCACAGAAGATGGCCTTCGGTCAGGTCGTTCAAAAATCTCAACAGCTGATGAACAAGTTGATGCCATTCAACGTAACGTTTTTAATGGCAGACATCTTTTTTTCCCAGCAGATAGCTAAGTCTATAGGCATTAGTTCTGGTTCGGTCTATACTTTTTTAACTGAGATATTAGGGATAAGCAAGTTGTTTGAAAGATGGATCCCAAAAATGCTGACACCAGTGCAAAAACTGAAAAGAGTTGGCATTCCAAAAACATTTCTAACTTGTTTTCAGGCTGACCGAGAATTTCCACCGCGGAATAGTAACACAAGATAAAACCTGAGTTCACCACTTCGAACTTGAATCAAAGATTCAAAGCTAACAATGAAAACACTCTGATTCTCCTCTTGGGATACTAAAGACTTAAGCATGATGGTCGGTCTGGAAAAGGAAAAAAACTATCAATGGACTGTACCCTGCATCAGAATTAAGACAACTGAAGGAAGCAACCAAGTCAAAACCCAAAGGGACGATGAGGGCAGGTGTGCTCTTGCTCCAGGATAACGCCCCCATTTACACTGCTCAGATTGCAGTAGCTGAACCATCCAACTGTGATTTTGAATTACTACCCCATCCTCCTTACTCACCAGACTTAGCTCCATCTGACTTCTTCCTGTACTCAAATCCCACCTGTATGGTGGCCATTTTGGAAATAATGATGAGATCTTATGGGATGTGGACGATCTTACGGAGGACCAGGACATCACCTTCTTCCGTGATGGGATTTCAATGCTTTAACATCTTTGCACCAAGTGCATTGATGTCAAGGGATACTTTATTGAAAAATAGTGAAAAACTGTCTTGGTTTTTCAAGTCCTTTTGTGTGAGGCTTAGAAATTTTTGGACGATTCTTGTGTTTTTTCTTTCACATATGGTGATTTTCTTTTACATATGATGATTTTCTAAGCGTAGCTTAGATGTGGCCCAAGATCGAAAGTACGGGGCACCGCGTGGGAATAGAACTCACTATTCAACTTTAATTAACCTAGCGAGACAAGTTTGCTAACACCACAATGAAATACATAATTCTTATGACTCCTTTCTTCTTCTGTTGTTATGTTTCTTTCTTTCTTTCTTTTATTTGGCTTTTATTTTCTTTTTATCATCATTTTCGCTTCCTTCTTTGCTTTTTTAAATTTTTTACTTTTCTATTTCTTTTTCTATTGTTGCTATTTTTTCTTTCTCTCTTATATATTTTTTCTTTCATTTTTTTCTGTTGTTGCGATTTTCTTCTTCCTGTTATATTTTCTTTTTCGCTTCCTTCTTTACTCTTTTAAAACTTTTACTTTTCTCTTTCATTTTCTATTGTTGCGATTTTTTCTTTCTCTCTTATATATTTTTTCTTTCATTTTTCCCATTGTTGCGATTTTGTTCTTTCTTTTATATTTTCTTTTTCGCTTCCTTCTTTACTTTTTTAATTTTTTACTTTTCTCTTTCTATTGTTGCGATATTTTCTTTCTCTCTTATATGTTTTTTCTTTTATTTTTTCTATTGTTGCGATTTTCTTCTTTCTTTTATATTTCCTTTCTCGCTTCCTTCTTTATTTTTTTAATTTTTTACTTTTGTCTTTCTATTGTTGCGATTTTTTCTTTCTCTCTTATATGTTTTTCTTTCATTTTTTCTATTTTTGCGATTTTCTTCTTTCTTTTATATTTTCTTTTTCGCTTCCTTCTTTACTTTTTTTTAATTTTTTTACTTTTCTCTTTCTTTTTCTATTGTTGCGATTTTTTCTTTCTCTCTTATGTATTTTTTCTTTCATTTTTTCTATTGTTACGATTTTCTTCTTCCTGTTATATTTCCTTTTTCGCTTCCTTCTTTACTTTTTTAAATTTTTTACTTTTCTCTTTCTTTTTTTATTGTTGCGATTTTTTCTTTCTCTCTTATATATTTTTTCTTTCATTTTTTCTATTGTCGCGATTTTCTTTTAAATATTTTTTTTTCATTCTTTTTCTTTTCTATTACTGCAATTTTCTTCTTTCTCTCTCTTATATTTTCTTTTTACTTTCATTTTCTTTCTTTTCTATTGTTGCAATTTTCTTCTTTCTCACTTTTACATTTTAATTTTTAAATTTTTCATTCTTTTTCTTTCTTTTCTATTGTTGCGATTTCCTCCTCCTTTCTCTCTTTTATATTTTCTTTTTCTTTAATTATTTCTTTTCTTTCATCGTTAGTCCTTTTCTTTTTTCTTTTCTGTTTTGCATTTAGTTACTTTCTTTCCCAGTTTAAAACTTCTTAATATCTTTCCGCCATCACATTCTTCTTGTTATTCCCTTATATTCTTTTTCTTTTTTATTCTCTTCTGTACATCTTTTCTTTTCTTTTTTTTCTTTTTTCTTCTTCCGTTCATAACCCATTCCTTTCTTTCTTTTGGCCTTTGCTTTTTTATTCTTTTTTATTTCCAATTTCGTACAATTTTCAATCCGGACTTGTCCAGTCTTTATTTTCTCACGTTCTTTTTCATTCTTTCTTTCTTTCTTTCTGTCTTTCTTTCTTTTCATTGTATTATTTTGCTTTCCTTTCTCTTTCCTTTTTTAATATCCTTTTCCTCCAATTTTCTGATGTCTTTTATACATTAAATCTGTCTTTGTTTTCTTACATTCTTTACTTATTTATTTCCGTATTTTTATTTTTAATATTCTTTTCCTTTTCTTTCCCCCTTTCTTTTCCTTTATCAATTTCGCTTTCTTCAAATTCCTTTTTTTTCACATTTATTCATTCTGCTATTTTCCTCGTTCAAATAAAATTCATTCCTTTCTTTCATTTTCCTATACCTTCTAAATGTCTCGATTTTTTCTTTCTTTCTTTTTTCTTTCTTTCTTTCTTTCTTTCTTTCTTTCTTTCTTTTTTTCACTCTCTGTGCCTTCACTGTTTTCCTTTTCTTTCTTTTTCATCTGTTTTTCATTTTCTTTCATTTTTCTTTCTTTCTTTTTCTTTCTTTCTTTCTCATCTATTCATCCTACTACTTTCTTGTTCATATTAAATATATTTGCCTTCCTTCCTGCTTTCCTTCCTTCCTTTCGTCTTTCCTTCCTTCCTTTCATTTTTCTGTGCTTTCTAAGCTTTTTCGATTTCAATCTTTTCTTTTCTTTTCTTTCTTTCTTTCTTTCTTTCTTTCTTTAATTTTTTTCTTTCCGTTCAATCTTTCTTTCTTTCCTGTACCAACTTTTCCTTTTCCATTCTTCTTTCTTTCTTTCACTTTCACTGTTTTTCTTTTTCTTTCTTTCTTTTTTCTATTTTTTTCTGTTTTACTTATTTTGCTTGTTTTTTTGTCTGTTTCTTTCTTCCTTTATTTTCCACCCATCTTCCCAATTAATTAAATTAGACACCTTTTCAAATGAACACAAAGACTGTCTGTCGGGATTGTATAACTTTTCATTTATAACCATTAATTACTCAGATAACATTAGAAAGAATAATCCTCTCATAAATCATGATTATATGCGTTTCCAAGGGCGAAAAACAGCGTCTTATAAGAGAGAGGGCGCCTTGTCTAACAAATTACACACGCACACAAACACGCACGAGTGTGTGCGTGACATTATATTTACAATGTTTAAAGAACAGATTAATTCGGTTTCAATGAAATTCAGGAAGGATCACTGAGATGTTGTTAGCATTGATAAGCAACAAAAGAAGCCCTCTTTCTTCAAAGTAGGGAGTCCGCAATCTTCGAATAATGTGAGCTTAGTGCTACATACGATCTTATATATATATATTGGGCATTAGCTTTTAAACAAGCATAAAATTATTCCCGATAAAGCAGATGGTGATCATCATCTTTGGAGACGTTCTACAAACAACAGATGTAATCGCAAATCAACGGGAATATCACACAAATAACGACCGGGAATAAAGAATCGTTTATCATTTATGAGCCAAAAATAAAGCACCTATCTGATTCGGTTGCTCTGCTGCCGACCTCAGCACTTAACACACTCATTGCATCTGTCATCATCCTAATTTACGTATAAAAGCAACAGCGAAAAATAAAAATAGTCAAAAATTAAAAAATAAAAACGTCAAGAAACTGCAAGAATAGCAAACGCAAAAGTAGGCAATAAAAATTTTAAAAAACTAGCAAAATGGCAAAAGTAAACCAAAATCAAAAAATAAAATAACCAAAAATAACGAATCAAAAACTATCAACAAAACCCCAAAAAAAATCCTCTCTATAATCATAAAGAACGTTGTGTATATATATATATATATATATATATATATATATATATATATATATATGTCTTCAGTTTGATTTACAATAAATTTATTGTAAAGCGCATGAAAACACCGAAAGGTAGAAATCGAGATCACAAAATAAATCGTTTCAACATGAAAAATATTCAAAAGTTCTACAATATAACTGTATTGAACACTTTAATTATGACCAAAAACGAACTAATTAACTAATTATATATATATGCTATTTAACCCATCTAGGCTATAGAACCCGGTCTGTCCCTCTATTCCACACATCTAGGTTATTGAACCCAGTCTGTCCTGCTATTCAACCCATCTAGGCTATAGAACCAGGCCTGTCCTGATATTCAACCCATCTAGGTTATTGAACTCGATCTGTCCTGCTATTCAGCCCATCTAGATTATAGAACCCAGTCTGTCCTGCTATTTATTCCATAAGCCAGGGGCAAAAGAATATGAGCTCTATGGAACAATCAGTTTAATGAGCCACATAACAAAACTCATCACCCCGATTCTGATGAACAGAGCGCGCAGCAGAATCGTCCCAGGAATAGAACAAGAACAATTTGGATTCGTTAAAGATACCGGGACGAGGCATGCGATATTCATGCTCAGAATGCTATCTGAACAAGCAATACAAATGCAGAAGGACTTTTATCTGTGCATTGTGCACTACCAAAGACGTTTGATAAAGTACGACACAGGGACTTGATAGAGATACTTGACAACCTCGATATTTTCGGAAAAGACATTAGGATAATCAAAAACCTATATTGGCAACAAACAGCTAGTGTACGGATAGGAGGTGTTTTCAGCAGTAATACAAAAATAGAAAGGGACGTAAGACAAGGATGCGTTTTCTCACCAGATCTTTTCAACCTATACAGCGAAGCAATTATGAGAGAAATAAAAGTCTTGCCAGGATTCGTCATTGGCGACCATAATCTCAACAATATCCGATACGCGGATGACACGGTGCTGATAGCAGACACGGAAAGGAAAATGCAGGACATTCTACAGAAGTTAGCAAAAAAAAAGTGAAAAGAAAGGGTTGAGTATAGACCTCAAGAAAACTGAATGTATGGTCATCAGCAAAAAGTGGAGACCAATATGCCAACTGCAAGTCGAAGAATCTAAAATAAAATAAATAAAAAGTTCAAATAGCTGGGAATTGTTTTGACAGAGAATGGAAAGTGCGACATGGAGATCCAAAGACGCATTAGCCTGATGGCCAAAGACGCATTTCAGAAGCTAACCAGAGTACTCATTGGAGACAAGTAAAAGAGTGCTGGATTACTACGTGATATATGTCCTTCTGTATGGAAGTAAATGCTGGACGATCTCATTAAAGAGGCGGCAGAAATGTGGTTTTACTGAAGGATGCTGAGAATACCATAGACAGAGCACGTGTAAAACGATGAGGTGTTGGAAAGGATGCAAACGAGAAAAAAACTGATAATAAATATCAGGAAGAGAAAATGAGGTTCCTAGGACACGTAATGAGGAAGGAGGTGCCTGGAGAACTTGATACTCACAGGTCGGATAAATGGAAGAAGAGACAGGGGAAAGCAGCGCGAGACGTAGTTGATAGGTTTGAGCAAATGGTTGACGGAGCGGGGCTTAGAAGAGGTGCCAAGAGAAACATTGCTGAGAGCGACAAGGGTCGGAGCCAAGTGGGAGTCCATAATCGCCTAGGTCCTGAGGGGACACGGTACAAGAAGAAGAAGAAGAAGAAGAAGGAGAAGAAGAAGAATAAGGTTATACATTCAACCTATCTAGGCTTTAGGATTCAGTCTGTTCTACTATTCAACCCATAGCTGGGGGAAAGCAATGGATCTATCCTTTTCTCAAGAGGATTTACGTAAAAATGAATGTGAGGAAACCGACTAGAAATTGAAGTCGTTCTCCGATTTTTCATCCGGTAGACGTTATCCATTACACCACAATGCATAATCACAAGAATATGTAGCTGGGCTACAAACTAAGTGTGTGTGTGTGTGTGTGTGTGTGTGTGTGTGTGTGTGTGTGTGTGTGCGTGCGTGTGTGTGCGTGTGTGCGCACGCGCAACTAAGAGAGAGACGAAAGTGACAATCAATTTAAAGTAGCAAAATAGCTTAATTTACAAAACTGGCTTTACAATAATAAGGTTCAACTCAATGTAGAGGGTTTATAATAAGGAGTAATTTATACGGATAGAAGGGGTAGATAACAGTTAACTCCAACTTGAAAAGTTTTAGAATATAGTGATCGGTGAAACATCCTCTTGGGGGTCTGTTACTTACTTTCTCACCAATGAAATACGGACGGAAGTGAGGGTGGTTTGCTACTATGTAAGTGGCATGGCGGGTCCTAGCCGTAAAGGTTAGAACTGGTGGAACCAAGGAATGTATTTCATTCGATCACTTATCATGGAAGTAGCGATACAGTAGTAAGTGGCTTGCTACATCCAGTCTGTGAGAGGGAGGTTGGAGGATGGCAAAAAATCCATCACCCACAACATGCATTTGAACTCTTTTGAACTCGATCCAGACTGGAAAGTGGGGTCTGGACAGTCCCCCTCCAATATATCACAACGGTACACTATATTCGGCTGATTCTTAAGGTACTGGAGCGATACAAGTAGCCAACGATTTTACCTGCATCTTTAACGATGTATATTATATACATCATGTATATTATATACATAAATGTCAGTTAAGTGCCATACGTGATGCAAGCTTGGGTGATCATGTCTCGAAAGTAGACATGACTAACTAGGCAGAAGCTTTTCCCGCAGTAGGTTGCTATTACTTTCTGCCATGGACTGATTGCCATCCAAGGCTATAGAATCCAGTCTTTCCTGCTATTTAACCCAAGAAGAGAGAAAAGATTAATACTTTTCCCAAAGTAAATTTTGCGCGTAAATGAATGCAACGAATTCAACTGAAATTCGAATTCGGCTCTCCGATTTTTCGTTCCGAGTCGATATCCACTGCACCATATGCATGAGTTCCATTTGAGGTCAGGTGTGACTTTGAAGCCCAATATCCTCTCAAGGTACCGGTACCCCCTTGACAGGACATCCGTTCATCGTGACCTGGCGGTAGTTCGAAGTCAAATGGCAGTGATGGAATGTAACTAATTTACTTTTGGAGACATTGAATCAGCCAGTTTTTACCCACTGAGAAGTTAGTACTAAATTAATGTTTTGAACGTTGTAAATATTTTCTTCGTTTCTTATATATATATACTGCGTTTGTTATTTTTTGGTAACTATTGCCGTTGCCTCGCGGAGTTTTATGTCAACACAAAATAAAATCGTCTGTAATGGTGGATGTTACTGTATCACCGTCTTAATAACCACTCTGAAGATGGCTCGTGTGAGCCGAAAGCTTAGAACCAAATTAATAAAAAATTATCCAAATGTTGGAAAATTTTTGTCTTTATTTTCAACCGAAATTAAAGCCAAAACACGACGTTTAGAAGGGCTCATGATTAAACACAATAGACATTTATTGTCTTATCTTTAACAGTATATGTTTAGAAAATTATTTGCTACCTAGATACACTATATATATATATATATATATATATATATATATATATATATATACCTCCTATCACGCTCATGGAGAGAGAGACAATAGTGAGGCACCGCCAGTTCAGTTTATTCTCTTTACTACCAGTTATAAAACTTTACTACCAGTTATGAAAGCTTTTGTCGCGTATTTGCTGTTTAATAGGGTCTTATTATTTATTTTATTTGTTTTTTTTTGTTTTTTTTTGGCAATAATTATGTCGTCGAGTATTGAAGAATATATTTTTTCTCTATTATAATAAAGATCGTGACGTATTTATTTGTATTTAATAAAATTTGGGTATTTAGGCAGCAAATTCTCTTTTAGTAGTGTCAGATTAAATAAATTACAAGCCTAATGTCTACTTATTTTTAATAAAACCTGTTCGTGCTCACAAATAATCTTTCGTGTATTATAATTGAAAGATGTAAAAAAAACAGTCCTGTATTTTTTTATTCAAATGTAACGGTTGACTAGTTTTTAGCGTTCATTAGAACGTGAAAATTATTTACAATGGAATTTTTTTATGCTGTAATGTCATGGTCATGCCCGTATTAAAGCATGAAAGAAAAGTTCTTTTTATAAATATTTCAGAACATTATTACAGTATTCGTAGCTGATTCTATTAAGTGACGGCGTAAGTGTTTTAATGAATATTGCCTTAAGGATATGTAATTTGTTTTGTTGTTTTCTTGGTGTAGGAGGGTTGTGTTATCGATCATTATTTTTATCTACATTCCTGCCTCCATTCACAATATAAAAACATGAAAATTAAGATGCTGCTTGAGTTTTCCCTCCTCCTCCTCCTCAGAAAAATCTTGGCTCCTAATTAGCACCCTCCCCACACTTTCAGAGTTCCACAATCGCCACTGTGCAAGAGGCACAGGAATAGAAAGAGAATACTTTAGAAGGAACTAGAAATGCAATCCTAAACTGTAAACAACGGATAAACATCCATTTCTGTACAAAAGATCGGGAAAAAGTGTAAACAGGACGATAGATGACTCTATTTACTACTACTGGGGTGAAAAACGTAAATAAATAATTTATAAAAGTTTCAAGACTACGTGTTAATTGCTCATTATCTTAATTCTCTGACGACTGTCGAGCTTGCTCGTCTTTTATTTAGTTTGGGAATTCACTCCCGGGTGTGATTTTTGCCTTTCCATTGAACGACAAACATCTAAGTGTGAAATTTCGCGAGTTTTGTGTGTGTTAACTAAAGTTTGTAAATTAGAGAAAATTCATTTATTTCTATCAATGAGTCAGATTTGAATTTTAAATGCAGATCTTGTTTTGCTCACTACAAGTTCAGAGTTTAGGAGGAGACGTTAAAATTATAGAGTTGAAGTAGACTTTAGAAGAAACCGGAAATCCTATCCTAAACAAGAAACAATGAGTAGATAAACCTCTGCTCCTGTTCAAAAGACCAGGGATGAATGTGAAACATACGATAGGCGAAACTTTCTACTCCTATCGAGAAAAAAATATCAAAAAGTGAATAAAGTCCGTGAGTTTTAAGCGCAGACGTCAGAAGTATTTGGATTAAACGCTAGAAAAACCCGAAACCCTATCCTATACAAGAAATAAGAGATACACGACACTATTTGTTCTGACTATTGTCCTTATCTTTATTGCCATGTTTATGACGCTTCGGCCGTTGTTCGCTCCGGCTTTCTTCAGATGCTAGAAATTTCGAACCGAACCCTTTATTACAATCACTGGGGTATATCATTCTCATCCCATGTGCGATGCTACTTCCGGTAGCCATGTAGTTATCTCCCTTTAACTTAACTCTCTAAGTTATCTTTTCACCACTGCTGTAGCTTGTTATTGAACTCAGAACTCTTTGGGTCAAGTCACTGGAACTAACGTCTATATCCACTGGGCCATGTGTCCTTGATGAGATAGATGAATTTAGCTACTCCTTATAAGGAAAAACGTAAATAAGAAATAAAATTTCAGTTTTTAGTCGGACGACGTTAGCAGTAAAGAGTTGAAAATTCTTGTTGTTATCGAATGGCTACATTAGTGATAACCCCCCACCTCTCATTTATTATTATTATTATGTCATTTTTCATCATATTTTGATTTCTGCTATGGTTGCACTACCAACCAAGTCTGCAGGAAGACCTGAGGCAGGTCGTGGCGTGTTGTTATGGCTCCATTTCATGTTTTTTCTATCTTCCCCATCATCCCTAGCGTTACATAGATAAAGTTAGCCTTAGTGTGTGGGCTGTACTTAACAAGACAATTTTTGTATATCTCTTAAGCTGGGGTTTCTAGGGATTCTTTCAATGTGTTGTTTTGTTCCATTTTTTATCATTCCAAGTGCACCTACTATCACTGGCACAACTCTAGTTTTCAATTTCCACATGTTTTCTATTTTTTTATTTATTATTATTATGTCATTTTTCATCATATTTCGATTTCTGCTTTGGTCTCACTACCAACCAATTCTGCGGGGAGACCTAAGGCAGGTCGTGGCGTGTTGTTATGACTCCATTTCATGTTTTTCCCATCTTCCCTATCATCCCTAGCATTACATGGATAAAGTTTTCCTTAGTGTGTGGGCTGTACTTAATAAGACAATTTTTTGTATATCTCTTAAGCTGGGGTTTCCAGGGATTCTTTCAATGTGTTGTTTTGTTCCATTTTTTATCATTCCAAGTGCACCTACTATCACTGGCACAACTTTTGTTTTCAATTTCCACATTTTTTTCTATTTCAATTTCCAGGTCTTTATATTTTGACAGTTTTTCAAATTCCTTGATTGCTAGACAAGCCATATCAATTAATAATCAATTGCTGGACAAGCCATATCAATTAATACACAAGTTTTCTCCTTCTGGTTTTTAACAATAATGTCTGGCCTGTTTGCTTCAATTTTTCTGTCTGTGTAGATGGTGTAATCCCATAGAATGGTTACATCTTCTGTTTCTGTAACCGGTGCTGGGTGATGTTCATACCAGTGTTTGTTTACAGATTTTCCATAATGTTTGCACATTGCCCAATGTAAATATTGCCCAACTCTATCGTGGCGATTTTTATATTCATTTGGAGCAAGCACAGAACAGCCTGAGATTTGATGGTCTATTGTTTCTTGGTGTTTATCGCAAAACCTGCATTTTGGATCCATATTATTATGCATAATATTTGCCTGAAAGTTTCTAGTGAAAAGACTTTGGTCTTGTGCTGCAAGAATAAAGCCTTCAGTTTCAGACTTTAATCCAGATGCACGTAACCATCGATGAGTATTAACTTTGTCAACATTGGATTTATTGGCACGTTCTGGATATTGGCCATGCAGAGGTTTGTCTTGCCAGCGCTGTTTCATCTGTTCAAGAGCTTTATCTTTGGCTTTCATTTTCATATTTTTTGCCGCAATAGTTGGTTCTTGGCTTCTGTTTTGCTTTTCTACAGAATCTACTAACTGTAAATCTTGTTTGTATTTACTGCCTTCTTTTATTATTGAATATTTTTTCTTTCTTTCTTCATGTTGCCTTACTAATTGTATCATCCAATCCTTTGTTGTTTCTATGTATGTTAGTAAGCCAATAGTTGTTGTCTTGTATGACAATTCCAGCTGAATAAGACCTCTTCCACCTTCTTTACGGGGTATGTATAGACGGTCTACATCAGCCTTTGGATGATGCATCTTATGCTTAGAAAGAAGCTTTCTTGTTTTAGCATCCATTCGCCTGATGTCGTTTAGAGTCCAGTTTAAGATGTTGAAGCTATATTGGACAACTGGGATTGCAAGGCTATTAATGGCCATAACTCTGTTCTGAGAACTCAATTCAGTTTTTAATATCATTCGTAGCCTTCTATAGTACTCTTTACGCACTATTTCTTTCATTTTTTCATGGTGATTGTTTTCACTCTCATTTACACCTACGTATTTATAAGCTTCTTCTGGTTTCAATTCTTTTATTGTTACAGCAGGGTCTAAGCTAATTGAGGATGTTTCTTGTATTGATCCACGTAAAACTGCAGCTTTAGCACATTTATTCAAATTGAATTTCATTCCAATGTCTTCGCTGAAGCATTTTACAGTTTGCAGAAGACCTTCCAGCTCATTATCATTCTTAGCATATAACTTCAAGTCATCCATGTAAAATAGATGGCTTATTTTCTTTTGGCCTATTTTATAATCACATTCTGTCTCATTAAGTTGACTGGTTAGTGCTATTAATGATATGCAGAATAGTAAGGGAGATAAAGAATCACCTTGAAATATACCTCTTTTGATGTTTATTTCATCAGACTTATAGGTTCCATTTATATGATTGAGGTAAAGGGTTGTTTTCCATATAGACATGCACTGTTTGATGAAATTGATGATGACGGGCGATATCTTGTATATATTTAAAGTCTTTAAAATCCAGGGATGTGGCACACTATCGAATGCCTTTCGATAATCTACCCAGGCAGTACTAAGATTTTTCTTTGTACTGTAGCAGTTTTCCAGGATCATTTTGTTAATTAGCAATTGGTCTTTACATCCATAACAGCCACGTCTGCACCCTTTTTGTTCAAGCGGTATCATGTCATTTCTTTCTAAGAATAAATATGTCTGTTTTGTTAAAATAGATGTTAATAGTTTATATGTTGTTGGAAGGCATGTAATTGGTCTGTAGTTTTTCGGGTTGTTTGTGTCACCATTCTTGGGCAGAAGAAATGTAATTCCTTTGGTCATCCATGCAGGAATTGTAGTGGGATCGTCAACCATTTCTTGAAGTTCTTTGGCTAGTTTTTTATGTGCTGTATTTAAATAATATAGCCAAAAGTTAGGAATTTTATCTATACCTGGGAATTTCCAATTGTGTGCTTTTTTTAGTGCAAATTTAACATCCTCTTCTGTAATTCCAGCCCATGTCTGTTCTGGTTTCTTTTTCATTCGTTCTATCTCTTGTGCAATCCAATCTACTTCCTTGCTATGTTCTTTAGGGCAAGCCCATATCTTTTCCCAGAACTGTGTGACTTCTTCCATTCTGGGGGGGACTGTCACTTCAATTCTTTTTTTACCTATTTCCCTGTAAAATCTCTTTGTATCGGTTTGAAAAATCTTGTTTTGTCTGTAAAATCTTGCTCTTTTCTCATAGCGCCTTATTCTTTGAGCCTTCAGTTGTATTTTTTGCTTTATTTTTTCTTTAGTTGATAAGACTTCATTTTCATTTCTAATGTTGTATTTTCTTTCGGCTCTTCTGCTTTTCCTAGTTCTTACATTTATTCCTCTACTCAGTTCATCCAGTACTGATAGTTCACTTCTAAGTTGTTCGATTTCTTTTTCTATTTTTCTTTTCCAAGGTGGATCTTCATGTCTGCGAGACTGCCTTGTTTTTATTTTGATGTTCAATTTTTTTGTTGCTGCTATTGCTGATGCATATATTGCTTCATTGAGATTTGTATGAGTGTCTTCATCCAAGATTAATTTGAGTGCTGCATTGTAGAGTTTAATAGTTCGGAGGTTATACTTTGTTGGTTGTAATTTTGGGAGCTGTTCTCGTTCCTTCATTGTAATATTTTGTATTTGACTTAGTTATTATTATTATTATTATTATTATTATTATTATTATTATTTCGTGTATTCGCATTTTCCCGTTCAATGTCGCGTGGTTACTGCTGTGGATTGAGTGGGAGTAAATGTCTTCAAATGTCAAGTATTTTTCTATATATACTTACAGACGCCAGCAGCGCTGTGGTCTGAACATTGCCAATTACAAAAGATTCTAGTTCTCTTTTTACGTATTTCCCTCACAACCATGTCCCGTCCCTGACTCGGTCTGCTGTAATCTCTCTTACTCTCTCTGCATTTTAATTTCCTAAAGAATACACTCCTTTTCCTCTTTACACCTTGTTTCACTTTTCGCCATTTAATCGTTTTATTCTCTTGTTACAAGCAGTTTTCTTTATATTTCTAGCGGACTATGAATTGTTTTCTAGTCAACAACCCATTTTTACACAAGCGGAAAGTTGTTACTCTCTCGTTACTCTATCTCTATTTTCATAGCGGAGGTTCGGGTAAACTACATTCCTTGCTTCCATCAATCCAGTCCTTCACAGTGAGGGGCTGTCACACCACATACACTGAGTCAATTCATACTCATTTCATTCATACTCCATTAACAAGAAGAAAGCCCTACTCAGATAATTAATTTCGCGGAAAAAAGTTTAAATGCAACAGCCATCGCCCTCCTTTATCTACTTGATTTTCATCCATCTCTTATCTTTTCTTTGACATCCCTTGTACCTTGTTTTTTTGTTTTGTTTTGTTTTTTGCTTTTTTTTGTTTTTTTGTTTTTTTTGTTTTGTTTTTTTTGTTTTGTTTTTTTTGGTTTTTTTTTTTTGGTTTTTTTTTTTTGTTTTTTTGTTTTTTTTTTGTTGTTGTTTTTGTTTTTTTTTTGTTTTTTTTTTTGTCTAACTGTAACTCCCTATACACCAGTGGCAGTCCTGCTTTGCTTGGGTTAAAATGATTATAAAAAAAAATAATAATCATTTTTTTTTATCATTTCACCCTACGCAAGGTGAAACGGCCACTAGTGCACAGGGGGTTACAATGAGAGAAAAGACATGGTATTGAAGAAAGGATAATAGATGAATGAGATGCAAGAAGATAGAAGATGGCAATTGACGTTGCATTTAAATTTTCGGAGATTATAGCTATCAGGGTATCAAGCAAACGGAAGGGAGTTTCACAGGCGTAGTATTCAATGCACGGACAAATGGTAGATTTATAATGTGCAAGATAAATTCTGGTGGGAAAATGTTCTTCTAGTACAACACAGTGAAACAATATTCTTAGTAGCAGAACTAGCAGTTGGTTCATTATAATCACTTCACTTCATGACCTTTATAATAATACGTGTGTCAGTTAAGTGTCATACGTGATACACGGTTGGACGACCATCTCTCTTTCGAGACATGACTGACTGGACAGAAAATTATCCCGCAATAAGTTGCCATTGCTTTCTGCGGTAGACTGGTTGCCAGCCAAGGCTATAGAACCCAATTTGTTTTGGTATTTTTAACCCATAACTGGAAGCAAGAGACGGATTAATACCTTTCCCAAGGGTATTTTTGCATAAGTGAATGCAAGGAATTCAACTGGAATTCGAACTCGGTTACCCGATTTGTTGTTCCAAGTCGATATCCACTGCACCACAATGCACATCCAATATGTGTACATCAATGCCTTAATGTAATGGCATCTATAAACTTCTCCGTCCTCGTCAATATTATTATTATTAGAAAATTTTCAAATATGAATCCTTAAAGTTATTTTTCTAATGAGACGAATATGCATTAATACTGGGTATATCAGTCTATTACGACTTATCACCGTTTCTCTTAAGATCACGGAAGTTAAGCAACGTCGAGACTGGTCAGTACCTAGTAGGTTAATCGGTTAGATGCTGTAACCTTGGATGGATATGCAAGTGGTGTAATCGGAAATCGGAGAGCCGAGTTCGAATTCTAACCGGATTCGTTATATTGCACAGATACCCTGGAAAAGGTATGAATTCACTTCTTATTCCCTTCCCAGATATGGGTTAATTAGTAAAGCTTGTTTTAGTAAATCATTATTATCTCCGAAATATAATTATAGTCTAAAAATATTTTCTGGTTTCTCAATCTATAACATAATATTTAAAAAAAAGGGGCTCCCAGTTTATGTTCATTAGAATTTCTATTACTGCTTGCTACTTTATACATTCCGTCAAAAATGAAGGCATCTATGACATTTCTATTTTAAGTGCATACTATTATTACATTATCAAATAGATAAATTACATCGCAATTGCAAGGGAGATAACTTCCAACAAACCTAAAAATACTCGGTACTTTATCATAATACAATAGTGGATAAAAAATAAAAGGAAAACTATTTTCTTTCCCTACGGGTTTCATCTTCCGATTAACTTTATCAAATCAAATGTAAAGATTTTATTTTGCAACGAGTTTTTATAAACAGAAGTAAAAAAATACATTGTTTGTTTTTTTTAAAATGTTTTAAATTTGAGAACGCTCGAAAAAAAAATTTTACGGCTGTGAAAATCAAGGTGAACTATGGAGGATGCTAAAAATATGATGTAATTTAATGACTAATAAAAGAAAAGTATATATATAGTGCGATGGATGAATTGCCGTCTAAATTTCGCAAAAATGAAAATAACACTGACATTTCATTTTAACAGACATATTTACCAAAATTAAATTAAGAATATATTGAAATACTAAAGAGTAAATTCATTCAATAAAATCGCTATTGGCTTCAACCACGGCCTCCAGACGACTTTGGAATCTTCTGCATCTCTTCTAGACGATATGCTTGTTTAAGTTGGTGAATGTTGCCATAGTCCTTGCTTTCAGTTCATATTTGGCGTTACAAGAAGTTTTGTTGGTCTCTCAATCAACTCTACTCTGCACATCCAGGGGGTTGCACCCTGAGGGTATTAAGTGGTCAGATGTAAGGGGTAATGTGGTCGCAGAAATTGTCTAACAACCATGACTGGATACTACTTCTCGCGTGGCATGGTGCAGAGTCATGTTGCCAGACATAGGGTCTTCCAGCACCCTCATCAGCCAGGGCAGCACTACCTCCTTAAGGCACTTGATGTAAGCCCACGTGTTGAGCCTGAGGCCCCGTGGTAAGATGAATGGGGGCATAATATCGCCATCACTAGTTATCACTTCAAACACATTCGATATTATACTCGTCCAGCTCATTCCAAATCCTCTGCACTATCCTCAGATTTTAATCCAAACACTCTGTAATGTTCGTATTAAAGTTTACGGTGTGAATGCAAAGCAGTACAGCATGCCGTTTCCAAATAACTAGTGGAATGGAGGCCTTTTTCTTACAGAGGGTGCCCAACTGACCTTACTATACTGTCGATAAAATAAAAAACAAACAACAGACATGCATGAAATTAAAATGTAAAATAGTGGTAATTTAGGCATTGCGTTAAGTGTGTGTGTGTGTGTGTGTGTGTGTGTGTGTGTGTGTGTGTGTGTGTGTGTGTGTGTGTGTGTACAGTGGATGTGATGGGTAAATTGTCGATATATATATATATCGCGTATCGAGGCAGCAGATAATTTTCTAAACATATACTGTTTCATATAAGATATAATGAATGTCTGTTATGCTTAATCATGAGCCGTTCTAAAATTCGTATTTTGGCTTTAATTTCAGGTGAAAAAAAAGACGAAAATTCTCCAACATTTGGATAATTTTAATTGCATCTAAATATATGGTTCTGTTATCATTTCAAGATTTCACGCGGTGTGACGTCATAGAACCGCATTACAAATTTACGAACTGCATTTGCTATTTTTGGTAACTGTTATTGTTGCTTAGCAAAGTTTTATATCAACACATGATAAAATCGTCGCTGATGGAGGATGTTTTTATGTTAACGTCCTTGTAACCTCGCTGAAAATGGCTCATGTGAGCCGAAAGCTTAGAACCAATTTAATTAAAAAAAATATCTGTTATATTTAACAGTATATGTTTAGAAAATATATATATATATATATATATATATATATATGTGTGTGTGTGTGTGTGTGTGTGTGTGTGTGTGTGTGTGTGTGTGGAGGTGTGTCGTATCAACGCAGAAAATTAAAATTTCAGTCGAGGTTTTTGCGTTTACCTACGCACAAATCAGTCAATTAAGTGCCATACGTGTTGCACACTTGGGCGATCTGGGCAGAAGATTATCCCGCTGTAGGTTGCCATTGCTTTCTGCGGTAGACCAAGGCTACAGAACCCCATCTGTCCTATTATTTAAGCCATAACTGGAGGGAAGAGACGGATTAATACCTTAATACGCACAAATACAATTGGAAAATATGAATGAACTTCTGTTCTTCCCCAACCCATCTATGGGTTAAATAACAGGGCTGAGAGCGCTGTCTATCTTTGGTTATCAACCAATCTAAGAAAAAGATAACTGAATTCGAAATATGTTGTGGGCGTGGCTGGCAATTCCAACCCGTAAAATATCTACTTGCTATGGAAACCACAGTAACAGCAGGTTGCAGTTCTATACTCCAAGTATAGTGAAGGAAATTCATCACTTTTTTGTGTCATTCAAATAAAGAGAGACTGTAATTGTCACGATTGTAACAGTGTTGAGTCATCGATTAATTATGTCCGTGTCGCTCATTGACGTAATCAATGGAAATTCTGTTCTGGAGACATGGTGTCAACAAAATTTCTCACAAGTCAAGAATTTTCAGAAAATTCTCGCAGAATAAAAGATGACAGTTTTCTGGAGACCTACAATATTGGTCTAAATTCTAATTCCCTAGAAGCGCTTTTTCAGGTTTCTAGGAGGTGTTCCAACTGCAGCCATTACCACAGGGGTTAGTTCTATAGTCATCTTCCATAGATTCTTCATCTCCCTAGCATGATCCTGGTATTTTTCAATCCTTTGAGTTTCTTTAGGATGTGTGTTGTGGCGCAATGGATAGAAATGAAAAATCGGAGAACCGAGTTCGAATTCCAGTCGAATTTGTTACATTCACTCACAGGCAAATACCCTTGTGAAAGGTATTAATCTATATCTTCTCCTTTTAAATATGGGTTGAATAGTAGGACAGATTGGGTTCTATAGCCTTGGTTGGCAACCAGTCTATCGTAGAAAGAAATGACAACCTACTGCGGGAAAATCTTCTACCTAGTCAGTCATGTCGCTTTCGAGACATGATCGCCGAAGGCGTGTATCACGTATGGTACTTAACTGATCCTGACACGAATCCCAATGTTGGATGTTCATTCATCAGATCAAGCGCAGATTTTCAATCCTGGGATCATTCTGATTCCAAAAGGCTATAATGTGTCGCTGTAGAACAAGTGTGGCCCGAGTTTCAGACACACGGACAGACAGAATTTGTCATTGCTTATGTCGATTATGTAAATATTCAGATTTCTGACGAAATGAATATCGGCCATTTGAGGAGTGGCTCGCTCAAACTGTTTTTTTTAATATATACTTATCATGGTAACTCAGTAAATATTTACTCTTGGTAGATTTGAGCTGTGAGTTAAGAAAATCACAAGTTACACTCAGCCTCACTCAAACATTGGAGAATAAGGCGGAAAGAAAAAGTACCTGTTTTATGGATATCAGTCAACAGATAACATCTGATCAACATTCGATAACCATTTTTTTAATGTTAGAAAATATATTCTTTATCTACTGGCTTTATCTTCTACCTAGTCAGTCATATCTCAAAAGAGACATGATCGCCCAAGCGTGTATCACGTATAGCTCTTAACTGACTGGGTGGAGTTTCTCTGGAGTTCACTCTTGTGTGATATGGAACACTAAAGTCAATAATGTGACATGTTATTCTCCTTATCTGAAACAATAAAAGGGTTTTTGTGCTTCAATAACACGGTCTGTCTGAACTGAAAAATGTTATATCTTCAAACTATTATTATTATTATTATGTTTGTCTCGGACATTGATTTAGGCAATAAAAATTATGTTTTTGATGCATGGTATTAACATGACTCCTCACAACTCAAAAACTATCTGGTAATTTTCTGGCGGTCTACAATCTTGGTTTCAATTCCAATTCTCCCTAAGCCCTTTTTCAGTTTTCTAGGTGGTGTTCCATGCACACCCATTACTTCAGTTCTATATTCATGTTTCATAGCTTCTTCATCTCCCTAGTATGAACCTTGTATTTTTCAAACGTTATTATTAGTAATATTATTATTACCATTTGATATATCCTGAAAAGGAATACAGTATAAAAAGATCAGTTGAAGAATGGAACTCCACACCAGGAATAAGATATACAGATTTATTGTACTAAGGTACAATTAACAATAATACACATATAGGCAAGCCACGGGTTCGAGTGGAATAAACTATCGAATAGTGAATGCCTTCGCCTAAGACCTTTCCTGTATTTACTAGCCTTCCCACGCAAGGCCAGATGTGACACATGGTCATTTTATAGTGGGTATTCCCAGCCATATAGCCGGGCCAAAAAATGTCTGTCTATTTTTCCCCAGTCGTGGTTCTACCCTTCGGCAGAACCACGACTGGGTTTGTGCTCTCTGCTCGGAAGCAGAGAGCGCCCTCTACCCGAAGCCAGAGAGCTGACAGTGTCATAGAGCAGTCAGACGAATGCCTAAGACCTTTCCTGTATTTACTAGCCTTCCCACGCAAGGCCAGATGTGACACATAGTCATTTTATTGTGGGTATTCCCGGCCATATAGCCGTTCCCAAAAATGTCTGTCTATTTTTCTCCAGTCGTGGTTCTACCCTTCGGCGGAACCACGACTGGGTTAGTGCTCTCTGCTCGGAAGTAGAGAGCGCCCTCTACTCGAAGGCAGGAGCTGACAGTGTCATAGAGCAGTCAGGCGAATGCCTAAGACCTTTCCTATCGTCGTACCGCTCGTTATCGTCTTTTATAAAGTATGGCATTGTATTCTCGGGGATGGCAGGAGGTTCCACAATAACACTATTATTATTATTATTATTATTATTATTATTATTATTATTATTATTATTATCCCCTCCTCGCCTTTTTCACTTGTAGATTTCTTTTTTCTGAAATTATAAAATCTCGGAGAGTCAAACTAAATTGTGAGATGCCATTTTACTAATTGGATCTCTTTTTGCTCTTATATTCAAACTGGTTGACAGTGGTTTTGATTTCATAAAAATGTGCCAAGAATTTATCTTCGATTCCGAACTCCTTAAAGCAGCTTCTAGCAAAGTCTCATTCATTAACAAATGTCTTCCCGTGAAGTTTTGACTCACATACCATTGATCAGAAACGAATTTGTACAGCTTGCCGAACTCTTTACCGGTAAGCATTTGCATAGTCCTAATATTTTTTTATGCCATGACATTTAACTTGGTTCCCATGCGGAATACACAGAGAGAAATAAATTTCATTTTACTCTGTGGTTATTTGAAAGGCAACAACAGGAAAGCCGAGTTCCCTGTCGGATACGGATAGTTTTACATGATTCATATATATGTCTTCATTCTAAGATTAAAATACATTTCGCCTAAATTTTGATCCTGTCTAATGAAAAGAAGGAATTGGTGCAAGAGTAGTTTCTCTCTCTCTCTCTCTCTATCTCTCTCTCTCTCATTCTTTCTCTCTTTCCTTCCTACACATGATGCATTTGACGACCAACTCATACTACTACTCGAGACCTCTTGTTCCCTCAAAAATCTCTAATTATGACATCACACGAAGTAAAAATTAAAACTAACCCTAAACAAAAATCACCTAAACCTGTTAACATATCTTTCTCGAGCATCTGTGGTATCCGTACCAAATTTTGCAGCGTTGAATCCTTCCTCCACGTAAAATTCACCTGACATCTTAGCTCTCTATAATACTAACTTTGACCCTTCTTTTCATTCCTCTGATTTCTTAATGGAACCGACTCACTGCTAGATCTTTGTTTCACTTCTATCCCTGACTCTTACCATGTCATGCAGCTTTGCCCTCTTGGCTATTCTGATCATGCTGTGGATTCTGGTAATATCTCCTTCCACTTCCCCTCCCTCCAGGAACTGCCTACAAGCATAATATGTTACTGTTACCAAAGAGCAAACTAGGAGTCGTTCCGCAAATTTCCTGTGTGACGTTCCTTGGAACAAACTTTTTAGATTCCCGTTGATGACTGTGAACCCGAGATCTCCTTTTTGGTTAAAGCTGGCATCAATGCTTTCATCCCACCCAGGAAATTGCGACTTAAATCCCATTCCTCCCCCTGGTGCTTCCCTGCTTGTTCGGCCACTATTACCCACAGGAATCACTTCTTCCGTCTTTATCAGAGCTACGCGACTGACCATAATAGGCGTCTTTTCGCCTCTGCTCGTAATGAATGCAAGAGGATCCTAAATAATGCTAAGCTGTTGTTTTCTGAAGGAATAAAGCTATGACACTATTTCCCACGGTGATACTTTCCCTTCTCCTGCGGGGATACTTTCCTTTGGTTGGTTTAAAACAACGGAGAGAGAAATTGATATTGGTGATATTATTAGTGTTTTATTGCGTCACACGACGTGAGCTTAGGAAAAAAATAATAATTTTAGTACCATCAAGTGCCTCTAAAAACACGGTAACATAAAGTTATTTTGGGAAAATAATAATCTCTCGTCTTTCATGATTGTATAAATTTTAAATCTTTTCATGTTCATATAAATTTCTCTTAGATTTGAAATGTTGATTCCGCTAATCTGAAAACGCGTAGACAAAACAAGTGTCAGAGTGATTTGATAAGGCTTCCCGGAGGCCAAGGCCACTGTTTAGCACAACAGTCCGAAGTGACCCGAGCTGGATTCGGTTCGGTGTGAGTTGGCATGATCTCATTGGTCGAGGTAAGACATCCGCAAATCGAATGGACGGAGACCGATTTTCATTGGCCGAAGGCTGTGAGCCGGCCGGATCCCCAGAGAGGATCGAAATTGGTTATAAAAATAGATGCTCGACACGAAAAGGAGAATCTGTGGAAGTTTTTCGAGTTGGGTGACAGTTTTTGAGTTAGAACTGCTATCAGTCGAAATGTAGCGAGTGGGGGAAAAATGGCTCAACCGGGGAGCCATGACCCACGGCTGGTCGCCCACCATGGAACTTATGGCTAAAGAGTTAATTTCGAATGAAGCCTGCCGCAAATTAAATCAAAGAAGTTAATTTAGAATAATGCGCCATCGACATGAAACCCGAAAGAACGTTATTGTTATTTTTTTTTTTAATCACGGGGAAATCGAAAATTCTGATTCTTCGGTCGTTCAACCTCGGCAAACTCCGTTAAACTCCGATAAGGACCCGAAAGAACTTTGCTGTTTTAGAAGTTGCATAGAAAAATTGACAATCTTGATTATAGAGAATTAATGAAAAGACTTTTAATGAAATACAAGAGACTTTGGCGAATATTTGAAGAGATCTGTTTATTTCAACGCTAACGAAACTTAGACAAAACATGTTGTTTAACGATTAGAAGCTATGATGCTTTTGGCGAACTTTCTCTCTCCGTTGTAAATATCATTTTCGACAACTGTATTCTTGGGAAAAGAAAGACATTGTTTTTTCTTTATATAAAGACATTCTACGTAGCTCTCCAGGCGTGTTCGGCTTGTTCATTTATTTTATTAATTTTTTTTTTTTTTTTTTTGGTGCCGTGTTTATTTTTTTCAACCCACAAGTGTACACCAGTGTCCGGACCGGCTAAAAGGGACGACTATTAAAATTGCACGACGAGACTTCTGGAATCTAATCACAGTGGCCCGTTGTTGCAAGACGTCCTGTAACCCAGCTTTTGTGGCGACAACATCGGACGGGATCGTCCCGACCAGCGACAGCGACCAAATCAACCGTACGACCGGGTGGCAGTGTCACAACTGGGATGGTCACAACCGTCAGCGAGAACGAGCGTCACATTAGACAAACGGCCAGCCAGGCTGAGGCGTCACATCTGGTGCTGTTTCGACCAAGATCTGGCGTGAGGCGCGTCCGCCCTGTGCAGTGTTCACATTTGGGTGCCGTGACCAAGACGTGGCCTGAGAGCGGCAGTCCGCGGTGCAAAGTGTTACAAAGCAGCGCATAGCATCCCGCATGTTCAGCTCCAAAGACTACTGGTGGCTCAACAAAAATGTGTTAAATAACAGCAAACCCTCAATGAATTTGAGGTCCTCACATCTTCAACGGACAAGGCCGAGTGCTTTATCACAGATTCTCCACCAACTCAACAATTGATTCCTCTGGGTATCCGCACCCGACTTCCCACCTAGAATTGAGTGACGTTCACATTATCCACATCGCTGGCCTCTAACATAATTTAGAAGCTTGACCCCCATAAGGCGAGCTGTGGTAACGGAATCCCAAACATTGTCCTGAAAAAATGTGCCCCTTAACTCTCCTCTGTCCTCTCCAAACTCTACAACTACTGCCTCTCTGCTTCTTGCTTTCCTGCCTACTGGAAGGCTTCTTCTGTGGTTCCTGTATTTAAGAACTCTGTAGAACCCTCAGACCCCTTTATTTATCGCACTATCAGCCTCCTGCAGATTTTTGGCAAAGTGTTCGAGGCTATTACCAATGCTGAAGTGGTTCAACATCTCACAGCTCTCGGCCTCTTCAGTGTGGTTTTTGTTTCACCAGGTCTACTGCTGATATGCTAACGACCATTACAGAGTAATGATAAAAACGGCAAAGCTCGAGCTGTTGCACCAAAGCATTTGACAGAGTCTGGCATGCTGGCCTTCTACGCAACCTACAGGGCTATAGTAAAACTGGACGCTTGTTTAACCTAATGCCGTCGTTCCTTTCAAATCGCGTAATGAAGTTAATATTGAGTGGGCATGCTTCTAGATGCTATCATACAACTGCGGGTGTCCCTCAATGCTCTATTCTAGGTCTTACACCTTTTCTGATCTTCATCAACGATCTCCCTGATGTAATCAGATCCCAAATAAGCATCTACGCTGACGACGCCAACATTTACTCCCGCCTCGATAAGAAATCTGCCGAGGCTTACAAAGCAAACCTCGCTGCTGATCTTGAAAAGGACCTCCAGTCTGTGGTGGACTGGATAAGAATAGCTCTTAAATTTTAATGCTTTCAAAACGAAGCTGCTATCCTTTAACCAACATAGAGAATCGCTCTATCCCCCATCAGCATGGATCAGGCTAGTCTCCCTGAAACTAAAACACTGTGCCTACTTGGCCTAACTCTATCAGCAGACCTCAAGTAGAATGACTGAATCCATAGCTAAATTGGCTGCTAGGAAGGTCGGTTCCCTGTGTAGGGTCAGGAATCCATCTTGCACATATATAAATCTACTATCCGCCCGTGCATTGAATACTGCTGCCACATCTGGTCGGGTGCCACTGCTATTCACCTAGGGGTTCTTGACAAAATCCAACGGAGAATCTGCAATGTAATTGATCCCGACCTGGTATCTCAACTCCAGTCACTTTCTCACCTTTGTCTCTTCTACAAATACTTTCACGTCTTTTGCTCCGATAGGCTTAGCACCCTGGTAACCCCTCTGCATGAATTTAGTCGAGCTAATAGACTAGCGACTAGGTCGCACCCTTTTACAGTGAAACCGATCAAATGTAACCGCAACTTCTACTCTACTGGCTTCTTTGCTCACACTTCCCGCCTGTGGGATTCCCTTCCATATACTAGCTTCCCTGACAGCTAAAATTTCCAAGAATTTAAATGCAATATCAATTGTCATCTCTTATCTCCTTGACTCGCATCCTTTCCCTGACAACCCTTGTATCAAGCTATTCTCCCTTTCCACTCTACTCTCATCCACTAGTGTTCTCATTCTATATCTATTCTCTGACAGCCCCTGTACCCTGTTCCTCTTTCTCATCACTCATCTCTTATGTAATCCCCTGAGCACTAGTTGCAGTACTGCCTTGCTTGGGGTAAAACGATTATAAAAAATATTACAGTGAATTGAAAATCTGACTCGGCCAACCGTGTTTGCATTCTGGTGACAGCATCTAATATCCACTTTGAAAAACAAAGCAAATTTAAAACTTATTCTGTTGAGTACCATCTCTAGTCATCAAACTGAATTTGTCACTGAAATTTTAGTCAGAAGAAAGCAAAAGATAAATTGCAGATATATGTTCAAAAGTTTCAGCCGATAAAATAATAACCAGGCGATGAAAGCGAATGAGTATGAATCTGAATAAGTTGCAATTATCAAAATGGAGTTTCATATCATATTCGTTAAAGACAAAGTAGATTTTTACTCATTTATAGCGAAATCGAGGTCTGTCTGAAAAGTAACGGGAATGATATCACAAACAATTTATTTAAATTAAAAACAATAAACAGACTATATGGTTTCCTCTACAAAGTAATTCCCCTGGAATCGAATGCATTTTCCACCCTTCTCTGCTACGCTTCTATGCACTGCTGGAAGAATTCCTCTTGGATGCTCCTCAGGTCTGTCGTTACGGTATAGAATCCACACCTTCAAAATGGAACTCTTTGAGCTTGGGTAAAAGAATAAAAATCACCCGAACCAAGGTCAAGTGAACAGGGATATTGTTCCAGTACGGCGATGTTCTTCTCATCAAGGAACTGCGGGATGCTCAGGGTGTTGTGAGCAGGTGCATTGTCGTGAAGCTGCCACGATTTGTCCTGGTAAAACATTAATCTCTTCTCGCGCACTGAGCAAAGAAAACACCTCATGATCTCTTTTGAGATTTACTAATTGATCGTCTGGCCCTGTGGCAAGAATTCACTGCACACCCAATCCCGTTACTTTGCCGACAGACCTTGTAAACAAACGAACAGATTAAAACACATATCAGCTTGCAATATATTTGACGTCAATGTCCAAAATGTTAATTGGCTTACTTGAGTTTATTGGGTACTTGACAATCGACGTTTGATTGGCTGTCCTTGTCTGAGACTGGTGTCACGTGACTATCGCTCCAGACGTTTACTGGACACAGCGGAAATCGGTTAATCGATATAGTCGGAAAATGAAGAGAACCATAGTGTTCTTTCTGGGTCAGCCATTTTGGTGTCGTTCGTCGACTGGATGACAAACTCGGACTGCAAAAATAGTAATCAATGGTACACGCGAAAAAGAAAAAAAAACATAAATTCTTCTCGAGAATAAAATATAAAATAAAATAGTATTTCTTGCGATTTTGAAATTCAGGCTAGCTGATACATTTAGTTATGGCAAAAAAAAAAAATGAAGACAAATTGTCAGAAAATGGGTTTCGCTGTCCCGCTATATCATAGAGTTAAACTGAAACAGAGTTAAAATCTGTAAAAAAAAAAAAAAAAAAAATATTGGGCCTTACCAAAGAACTGAAAAAAAAACTTTTCTCCATTCTTTTTTTCAGTTGTTCTACCCATCATTATTAACAGTTTTGTAACAATACAAAGGACGTTGCGAAAATTGTAAATTCAACGAGGGACCAAACCCATTCAGTCAAAAGGATGGGTAAAATCGACGATGATACTGGGGATCATACAGAAATATTGTAAGTCACTTGATTTTCAGGGAAGGCCACAAGCGTTGACTATATTTAAAGCAAGTGTATAAGGAAAATGTGCGTTGTGGTACAGTGGATATCGGCTCGGAACGAAAAACCGGGGAGCCGAGTTCGAATTCCAGTTGAATCCATTGTATTCACTTACGCGCAAATACCCTTGGGAAAGGTATTAATCCATCTCTTCCTTCCAGTTATGGGTTAAATAGCAGGACAGATTGGGTTCTATAGCCTTGGTCGGCAACCAGTCTACCGCAGAAAGCAATGGCAACCTACTGCGGGATAATCTTCTGCCCAGTCAGTCATGTCTCTTTCGAGACATGATCGCCCAAGCGTGTATCACGTATGGCACTTAACTGACTGATAAGGAAAAAATAGTTACAAATATAAGAGCTACTGTCAAAACCGTGTTTAGTAATACCGATTGTTTTCTTAAGAAGAGATAAGATTTTAATGTTGGAAAAAATACTTTTGGTCACAGAATTTTGGAATATTTGAACCAAAGTGTGGCTGGATCATTTTGTACATATTCTGTACGTTTTGAGCGGAAAATAAGGAAGAACGAGATTGTCAATGGTCAATAATTAATACCAGCATCACAGACAAAATAGGACAATTATATGTGTAATTTAAAAGTTTTTACCATTGGCTTGGATCGAAAGTATGATTGTCAGTGGTCAACAGTTAATGCATCGCTGATGGTTTTACTATACAAATGGGCTGTATGACGGGAAAGAGGAATGGTCAATGGTCTGGAATTAAGGCCTGCATTCATGACAAAATATGACTGAATATATATATATATATATATCAGTGATCAGAAAGATATGTATGAATTACTAAGAAAATATGGATATTTTTAATGTATCTATCCATTGATTTCATTGAAAATCTGGAAGTGGGTTAAATATATATATATTAGTCAGGAAATCAAATACATGAAATGAATTACTGCCCAAAGAGGGTTATATATATATATATATATATATATATATATATATGTTTAATTGTGATTCTGTTTAGCGCCAAGGTTGTTGTTTTTTCAGTGGTTTTACTGATAAAATGTATTTTGGCAAGCCAGTATTTTTTAAAGTATAGTACTCGATATCGGAGTTTAGATAGAGCGTGGATAAGCACAAAAGGTTTATCACTTTGACTGAGCAGATTCATGCCGACTTCAAAGTTTCATGAGGACACTGTTATGATGTTCTCACATGTCAGGGCTATATATATATATATATATATATATATGAAATGATTTGTTTGAACATTATTTTATATCGATACTCATATTTAAGTAGATATTCTGTTTTTAATGAAACAGTATTATATATTTATATTTACTGGCCTGGTTATTTACGATAAATTTTTATTACGAAAATGTGTGTCATTCGGCAGGATTTGAATATAATTCAATAACTTTAATCGATCAAACTTTATTCCAAATGGCGAAACTTGTAAGCTAATAAATTAAATACATAAATAAATGGAATAATAAATAAAAGATAAAAAATATATAAACAAATCTAGAGGTCATAACCACAAACAATCTAGAGGCCATGGCCATGAATAATAAATGAATAAATATATAAACAAACAATCTAGAGGTCATGGCCACAACCTAGAGGTCATGACCACAAACAATCTAGAGGTCATGGCCACAACCTAGAGGTCATGGCCACAACCTAGAGGTCATGGCCACAAACAATCTAGATGTCATGATCACAAATAATAAATAAATAAATAAATATATAAACAAACAAACTGGAAGTCATGGCCATAAAGAATCTAAGCATTCGTTCTAAACAAAAGAGCCGATAAGTAAGTATTTGTCTATATTTTTTGATGAGGTAGTATTTACAGTGTTTACATTATTCGGTTTATTGTCCTTATTTTTGTTGTAATTTGTACGACGTTTCGGCCGTTGTACGCTACGACCTTCTTCAGGTGCTGGGAATTTCGAACTGAACTCTATATTACAATGATTGTAATAAAGAGTTCGGTTCGAAATTCCTAGCACCTGAAGAATGCCGGAGCGTACAACTACCGAAACATCGTACAAATGGCAACAAAAATGAGGACAATAGTCCGAATAATGTAAATACTGAGAAGGAAGTGTTTTCCCATTTCTTCAGTTACTTTAATCCTCTAGTAACTTATATATAAATCCGTTATAGGATACGTGTCCTGAAGATCGCATTGAGAGGCGAAACTGATATTTACCACACAGTTTTAACTCCTATGTTCCCAATATATATATATATATATATATATATATATATATAGTGATGATCATCCACGTATACTGTCTTAATATGTATAGGAAAGAATATTAATAAAAAGTTTTGAATTTAAAAATGTACTTTTTTTTAAACAGTATTTGTTTATTTTTATTATATTTTATATTTCAGACCGTCCTCGGTCCTTCATCAAAAACATTCTGATGAAGGACCGAGGACGGTCTGAAATATAAAATATAATAAAAATAAACAAATACTGTTTAAAAAAAGTACATTTTTAAATTCAAAACTTTTTATTAATATTCTTTCCTATATATATATATATATATATATATATATATATATATATATATATATATATATATATATATACGTATTAAATTAATATATTTATATATTAAATTAATTTTTATTAAGTGTTTCCAGCATCCTAACATTTTTCCATTTCGTTGGAGTTAAAGAATATAAAAATTGTCCTTAATTTTTATCGCCCCAAGCACTTTCGGCCACTTCTATAACCACTGACTTCCTAAACTGGTCCGATCACAAACTCACTGACGACAAAATAGAATTCTTGAATATCGGCCCGAATTGCCTCTTCCAATCCAGATACGACCCCCACTTCAAAAGAAAATCGAAATACTCTACCAATAAACCCAACAGACAAAAACAGAAAAAATTAATTCAGATGCACCCAAATCTGAGAGATCTTCTAAAAGCGGAAAGTTTGAAAACACAATAATATCCTCACAAGAAAACTCAAAATATATATATCCACTTTTATGTGTGGCGATTTTATTAAAATTCTGAAAATAGCCTTTTTTAAAACAATAAAAACTACCAAGGGAGTATACCGGATTTTTTAGCGCGCACACGTCGTAACCGAATGTGATACAAGGTCAGTTTAAAGTGGGTTTAAAGGCAATACCGGGGTGAAAATTATTCAAGTCCCCTTGGCGCATACTCTTATTAGGGATGCCTCAGGCACCGGGTAAAGGCCCCAACTCTTCCCCGAAAAAGTGGTACTGCCCGAGGGAATTCCCCACTCCACTCTGGAGCTTGATTTTAATATTATTTTGAAGTGACCCCAACCAAAACCCGTGTAAAATATAGTAGTAACGTTTTTGACAGAAAAAAACATGGTTTTCATATTTTTCATATGTATATAATATACTTTGCCAATTAATGTTTTTAACATAAAAGCTTTGTTGATTGCATTGATTACGAATAAGAGAAAACATTGCAAGTGTTTTCGCGAATGGTGACGTACTACTATGCCTTGTATGAGGCAGACTTGCTTTACATATACGACGTTAAACGAGGCTCTGTTGTGTATATTTAACTAACATATATTTAGACATCAATTTTCTTTCTAATCGGATTTGATTTGTAACTCACAGTTTGTCTGCGTTCCTCTCAAGATGGAGTAGAAATCGAGGCACCCAATAGGCACGGAGTCTGCGCAGAACGTCATACTGTGTGCGTATGAAGATGGTGTGTCGGAGGCTTACATTGGTCGATGCTCGTTGAATCTGTTCTCGGGCTTCCTGTGTCAAGCTCATCTTATACTTGCTTTGGATATCTCTTAAAAAGAAAATAAACGAAGATCGATAAAATTATAAGGCAGATACGACTTGAATAAATGAATTGATTGCCATTATATACTTATTGACTTCCTTTTCTCGGGCAATAGAAACAAAGATGTTTGCCTTCCATTGAATAAACGATCTTGTCAAGAATGATTTGGGAAGGATATTAGAATAACCCAGAATTTATACTGAAAACAAACCATCTACAAGCGGATACAAAATGAATTCAGTAAACGCACAAAAATAGAAAAAGGCGTAAGACAAGGATGTATCTTCTCACCAGACTTATTCAACCTTTACATTGCGACGATAGTGAGAGAGTTAGAAGTTCAGCCAGGTTTCATTATTGGCGGAAACAATATTAACAGCATGAGATATACTGATAACAGTGTTCATGGGAGACAAAGAAAGGAAACTACTTCTAAAGAAGGTAGTGAAGAGAATCGAGAAGAAAAAGACCAAACAACAATTGTAAGAAAACAAAATGTCTGGTTTTCAGCAAAAGAAACAAATCAAAATGCAATTCTTCAAACTAAGAATTTTTTTAGCAAGGCTGTACCGCCACTGGTGCGCAAGGGGCTACACAAGAGAGTAAGAGTTTAGGCAGGAGAAGAGTGAAGAGAAAGACGAACCAGTTACAGGGGGTGAAGAGAAACACCAACCAGTTACAGGGGGTGTCAGAGAAAGTGCAAGAGAAGGATGGGAACACAGGTGTAAAGACAGTTGCGAAGATAGAGAGAAAGGAAAAGAACAAGATACACGGGGTGATGTAGAAAGGACTGGATTCAAGTGAATAAGAGCTGGGAATTGATATTGCATTTAAATTCCTGGAGGTTGTAGCCGTCAAGAAAGCAAGTATATGGAAGGGAGTTCCACAGGCGGAAAGTGCAAGAAAAGAAGCTGATGGAGTAGAATTGTCGCCTGCATTTGGTTGATCTAACTGTAAATGGGTGGGACCTTGTTGCCTGTCTGAATACACGAGTAAATTCTTGTGGAGGGGGCACCAGTGACCTAAGTTCGTTGGAGCAAAAGCCATAAAAATATTTGTGGAAAAGACAGAGGGAAGCCACATCCCACCGGTAAGAAAGTGGCTGGAGTCGTGCTGCCAGGCCTGGACCGATCACATTACATATTCTCCTTTGGGGCCTGTTGAGAACCCTGATATGAACAGCAGGGCGCCTAACCAGATATGACAACAGTATTCTATGCACAGTCAGATGGTTGATGTGTATATATGCAAGATGGATTCAGGCGGAAAAAACACAGTGAAGAAAGCAAAATATGGCAAGTGCATGAATCTAAATATCAAGGAAGACGGCAAATGCAAACACCAAAATCCGAAAACACATTAGAATAACGAAATATATACTAAGTATCATATAACAAGAACATTTTTATTAGAAACAAAGAAAAGAGTACTGAAAAGTCATGTAATATCACTCCTCCTATATGGCAGTGAAGGTTGCACAATATCCTCAGACAGAGATGAAGAAGAACATTGAAGCAGTAGAAAGATGATTCTACAAAAGGATGATGAGAATGTCATGAATTGAACATGTGAGTCATGAAAAAAACTTTTTAAAAAAGAAAACAAAAAGGATACTTAAACTTAGAATAAGAAGGAGACAATTGAAATTTCTAAGACACTGTTGTGATGTGGGGTATGTCAAGACACAACACTTAATTCGAGAGAGCCAGTGGTAACAGTAGTATTGAGTACTCAGCTAGAGAATCCACTACAATAGTATTGTCTCCCTTCTCCCGTCTAGACAATTATCCAGGACTACTTATCATGAATGGATCAGTTCATTCATGATAGTAAGGGGGCTCTTACCATAACATGCACATAATGAGGAAAGGGGCTTGAAGAATTTGACA
This sequence comes from Ascarosepion bandense, assembly GCA_037127315.1. NCBI lineage: Eukaryota > Metazoa > Mollusca > Cephalopoda > Sepiida > Sepiidae > Ascarosepion > Ascarosepion bandense. Next base: position 9,578,397 of record JBBBDQ010000548.1, on the reverse strand, counting down.
CTCACGGCGCATATTAAAGACAAAAGAGAGATGGGAGAGGAAAGTAGAGAATAATCTACCTAACGACCTTGTCTAAATAAATTACAGTACAGGATGGGCGTTGTGTTGCAGTGGATGTCGGCTCGGAACAAGAAATCAGGAAGCCAAGTTTGAACTCCAGTTGAATTCTTTGCATTCCCTTACGCGCAAATACCTTTGGGAAAGGTAATAATACGTCTTTTCCCACCAGTTATGGGTTAAATAACAGGATAGATTGGGTTCTATAGATTTGGCTGGCAACCAGTCTATGGCATAATGGCAACCTACTGTAGGATAATTTTCAGCCCAGTCAGTCATGTCTTTTTCGAGACATGATCGCCCAAACGTGTATCACGTATAGCAAAAATGCAAACCGCAGTAACAGCTACAAAGGAGAGGAAGTTAGGGAGAGCAATGATCATCCACATCCTAAATGAACAGAGCACATAAAATGAGAAGGAAGTTTGGGCTTAAAAGAGAGCTCCTTTACTGTTCTTATTGGAACCTAACAATAATGACAATTGTGTGATCGGTATTCTCGGGTTTTCCTGAAGTTGAAATAATCATAAATCCTTGTAGAAGTTAATGGCTGACATATTGGTGTCAGATTGAAATTCGTGTGTATCAAAAGGACAGTTTTGCCCATGACACTGCTATAATTTTAATTACCTTCACTCCTCGGCAATGTTTGTTGTTTAAAAAACAATTATTACAATTGTAATAAAACTTAAACATTTGAAAATAACCCACAAACTGTAATTGTTCTGGGGCCTTGTATTGGGTGAACATCTTCAAAAACCTAACAATATTACACAATTGTATAGTGTTGCACTTTCCACCTTACCTTTTCCTATATCAAACACACACACACACACACACACACAAACACACACACACACACTATATATATATATATATATATATATATATATATATATATATATATATATATCTTAAATTTTTATCTACATGTAACCTTACGATATTTAAATTTTTAATCCTTTTATTAAAAACTCAGTAACTAAGTAACTATAAGATTTAATTCCCAGTAACTATAAGATTTAATTCCCAGTAATTATATGATTTAATTCCCAGTAACTATAAGATTTAATTCCCAGCAACTATATGATTTAATTCCCAGTAACTATATGATTTAATTCCCAGTAACTATAAGATTTAATTCCCAGTAACTATAAGATTTAATTCCCAGTAATTATATGATTTGATTCCCAGTAATTATATGATTTAATTCCCAGTAACTATAAGATTTAATTCCCAGTAATTATATGATTTAATTCCCAGCAACTATAAGATTTAATTCCCAGTAACTATAAGATTTAATTACCATCAACTATAAGATTTAATTCCCAGCAACTATATGATTTAATTCCCAGTAACTATAAGATTTAATTCCCAGTAATTATATGATTTAATTCCCAGTAACTATAAGATTTAATTCCCAGTAATTATATGATTTAATTCCCAGCAACTATAAGATTTAATTCCCAGTAACTATAAGATTTAATTACCATCAACTATATGATTTAATTCCCAGCAACTATAAGATTTAATTCCCAGTAACTATAAGATTTAATTCCCAGCAACTATATGATTTAATTCCCAGTAACTATAAGATTTAATTCCCAGTAACTATAAGATTTAATTCCCAGTAATTATATGATTTAATTCCCAGTAACTATAAGATTTAATTCCCAGCAACTATATGATTTAATTCCCAGCAACTATAAGATTTAATTCCCAGTAACTATAAGATTTAATTCCCAGCAACTATATGATTTAATTCCCAGTAACTATAAGATTTAATTCCCAGTAACTATAAGATTTAATTCCCAGTAATTATATGATTTAATTCCCAGTAACTATAAGATTTAATTCCCAGCAACTATAAGATTTAATTCCCAGTAACTATAAGATTTAATTACCATCAACTATAAGATTTAATTCCCATGAACCAGTGAACTTAAATTCATATCTACTAAACTGTCAGTTTATATACATATGATAATATTTTTATTATAAATTTGTAATAAAAACATAGTTTACTGTAACACAAGAACCGTTGTATTTCGGTTCTATCTTATTAGGACCTTGTCAGACAGTGAAATATTTTTTTCTGTTAGTAATCATTATGCATAGTAACTTAAAAACAACACAGGGACAATAATGAGATAATAATTAAGAGTTCAAAACGACCCGTTCTCATCCACAATAATGAACAGTGGAAAAAAAACAAATGTGAGGACCTATTTGACATCGCAATGGGATCTTAACCGATAGTTCACCCATTAAGTCAACTCCATATTTTTGACGTGCCATGTATTTGAAAAAAAAAACTTCTATACATTAAATAGTAGGGTAGACTCGGCTCTCCAGTCTTGTGAAGGAGAAATCTGAATTCCAAAGCGTGAAGAGGCAAACCACTCTACTATTTTCTCAATAATACATGAGTAATTCACAAATAATAAAGAAAAAGAATATGTGGCGAACCAAGATCGCCAACGTCCTGAAGGAATTTGACATATTAAAAATGCAGATTCCTTTCCATTTTATTGCTGCCTACTGACTTTACTACTGGTTTGCTGCCAAAATTTATTTATTTTCTAAATTAAATCCCTCTGACTTTTTCTAAATTATTTTCTAAATTAAATCCCTCAGTAATAATCTAATGATAGAACCAAAGAATTTGGTCTAATCTGGCATCTGGGTCTCAGTCCCTTTTCTACCGCAGTAAAATTGCCACCCTGTCAGCGAGTAACGAAATATGACTTTCCATATCTCTCTCTCCCCTCCTGGCTCTTAGAACGCTTTCTACTGTTAACTCACCCAGACCCCGCTCTGCCACCCACTTGGTTAAGCTCGTTAAGTATGTTTTCCCCGCGTTGCTTTCCCCTGTCTCTGTTTCCCTCAATCTGACCTGTGAGTATTAGACCTGTGAGTATTAGATTCTTCAAAACTTCCTTCCTCATTACTTGTCCCAGGAACTTTATCTGTCTTTTCTTGATGTTAATTATTAGTCTCCGTTTCGTTTCCATCCACTCCAAAACTTCATTGTTGCTTACTTGTTCGGTCCATCCTCAGCATCCGTCTGTAGAACTTTGATTTTGGTTGCTTCAAGTCTTTTCTTCTTGTTTGACGAGATTGTCCAGCATTCACTGCCATATTGAAGAACAAACATCACATAGCAATCCAGTAATCTATTCTTCGTTTCTCGCGATTTTTTTCTCTCAATTCTCTGCTCATCTGCTCAGCTTCTAAAATACTTCGTTGGCAATGCCAATTCGCCTTCGGATCGCAGTGTTGCACGTTCCGTCTTACCTTTCCTATAAATACTTCAATTGGAATTGCTCGGATGAGATCTTCGCCTAGCCTTTATGAATTTTAATGCAGTACTAGACTAGCGACGAGGTCTCACCAATATACAATCAGTTAAGTGCCATACATAATACACGCATGGACGATCATGTCTAGAAAGAGACATGACTGACTGAGCAAAAGATTTTCCTGCAGTAGGTTGCCATTACTTTCTGCGGTAGACTGATTGCCAACCAAGGCTATAGAGCTCAATCTGTCGAGTTATTTAATCCATAGCTTGAGGGAGAAGCGACGGATTCATACCTTTTCCAAGGGTATTTGTGCCTATGTAAATGCAACGAATTCAACTGGAATTCGAACTCGGTTCTCAGATTTCTCGTTCCAAGCCTATATACACAACGCACATCCTAAAATATACAGTTGGCTTAAATGTAATCGTAAGTTCTATGATAACAGTTTCTTTTCTCGCACTTCTCGAATGTAGAACTCTCTTCCAGCTTCATGCTTCCAAGTCAGTTTTAATCTTCAAAAATTTAAATGCCATATCCATATCTTCTTAAAACTGATAAACAATTAATTTTTGTGTAGGCATAAAATTTCCATCTCCATGTCTTCATAAAACCAATTAGCAATACTTTTTGTGTAGATAAAAAATTGCCATCCCCATATCTTCATAAACCCATTAGCAATTATTTTTGTGTAGATATAAAATTGCAATCTCCATATCTTCATAAAACCCATTAGCAATTATTTTTGTGTAGGTATAATATAATGACGTAGCTTCCCTCTGTCTTTTCTACAAATATTTTCATACAAGCTTTTTTCTATGGTGACCCGACTGCATGAATTTTAGCCTGCTACTACATTGGCATCTAGGTCCCAGCTGTTTACTGTTGAAATAGCCAAATGAAACCGCCACTTCTACTTCAATAGTTTCTTTTCTCGCACTTCCCGACTGTGGAACTTCGCTTCCATTTACTTGCTTCCCTGATAACTACAATCTCCAAAAATTTCAATGCAACGTTAATTCCTATCTCCTGTCTTCTTGAATCCCGTTTATCTTTTGTCCTTTTCTCAATCCTCCCTATACTCAGCCTTTAGTTATTTTCACTCCCCGTTGCCCCCGACGTTCAAATGGCATTTCTGACTTGCCTGGGGTGAAATCATTTTGTATAAAATCTTTTTCTACTTGGTCTTGGGTATGACCATAAAATGCATACGGTAGAAAGGCCTCTTCTTGGGAGGTTGTGAGGAGCATGGAACCACCACTGAATTGCTGCTGTTCCCAGGTCCACTTTTACCCGAGGTGGCAGCACCTGCTATTTTCAAATAATTTATCTCTGAACTGGGATCAAAACAGCATGAAAGTATAAAAAAATATAACCAGCAATACATTTTTGAAGAGAAAAAATATCACCAGCAATAAATTTTTAAAGAAAATGTTATGACCAGCAATACATTTTTTGAAGAGAAAAAATATCACCAGCAATAAATTTTTAAATAAAATGTTATGACCAGCAATACATTTTTGGAGAGAAAAAATATCACCAGCAATAAATTTTTAAAGAAAATGTTATGACCAGCAATACATTTTTTGAAGAGAAAAAATATCACCAGCAATAAATTTTTAAAGAAATTGTTATGACCAGCAATACATTTTTGGAGAGAAAAAATATCACCAGCAATAAATTTTTAAAGAAAATGTTATGACCAGCAATACATTTTTAAAGAGAAAATAATATTACCTGCAATAAAGTCTTAAAGAAAATTATATGACTAGCAATACATTTTTGAAAGAAAATAAAATATTACCAGCAATACATTTTTAAAGGAAAGAATATTACTAGCAATTTTGGAAAAAAATAAATACCAGCAATAGATCTCACTATCAACAAAAACCACTTTACAAAAATGCCACAAAGAAAACTAATCGACAAACTTATTTCTTACAAAAAATATATATTCTATTCATACAAATCTATTGTAAAAATCTTGTCGGTATTAAATAACCCATTGAGGTCTTGATAAAAACAAACCAAATCAAACTTTTTCTACTCTCTTCCTCATTTCTCTTGTTTTGTTCTGGGACCTTAGTAAAGTTTGTGCTTTCTAATTATTCCCCACCCAGTAACTCCTTGTGTCCTAGTAGCTTTACTAGCTTGCTTGGACAGAAATACCTCCCAATGATAGTAAGACATTAGCTTGATGAAGACACCATTGTTACTAATGTTTTAACTTTATAAGGGAGGTATTTCTGTGAAAAATATGTAAGAGGTACTTCTGCCAAACCTTGTATTTCTCCTTTGCATATTCAAAATTCATGAAAAACATAGCAGTTACTCTGGAATTAAGGATAGAAGAAGAGACAGACAAAATGGAGTTAAGCAAGGTCAGGCCTAGTCAGTACCTAGATGGTGTAATGTGTACTTAGGTACTGCAAGCTAGTACGTACGAGCGGTGTAATAGATAACGTTTCGGGGTGATAAATCAGAGAGTCGAGTTCGAATTCAAGTTGTGTTCGTTACATTTATTTAAGCGCAAGTATCCTAGAGTGATAATGAATCGAAAAGAGATATAATCGCCCAAGCGTGCCTCTAGCAAGCTCGGTAGGATAATGGCCCATCGCCACCCCTATTATGAAGGAAAAGGCTAACGCTCAACCAAAGAACATTCACAGCCTTTTAACATTTGAGTCATTCGTTTTCTACGGCTTTCTTTGAAGGTTATTTAAAGCCAGAAAATATTTTTAGATTATACGAATTTTTATTCTTATTTTTTGTTAGACAATAATGATTTACTGATACAAGTTATACTAAATAATTCATAGGTGGGGGAACGAGGTATATTCATATCTTTCCAAGGGGCATTTGTGCATTATTGAATAAAACGAATCCAACTAAACTTAGAACTCCGTTCTCCAATGAACAATTCCGAGCCATTATTCATTACACCACCTGTACATCCAAGTTTACAATACTTAGTATTCCCAAGAAACCATTGATCTAGGTACCTAAACAAGGATCTACCTAGCTTAACTTTGGTTATCATATGGGAACCAATAATTCAACGTGATACGGCCGTAAGTCTAAAAGATTTAAGCCAATGCGCCTTAATAAATAAAAAATAAAAAACAGTCGTTTCTTCAACTACCCTTGGTTGTAATCGTACATTCATAAATTATTATACCTGAAAAGCTGGTTTCTTTTTCGGTTCATATTTTGATCCTCCTGGTCTTCCGTACAGTCTTTGAAAAGCTCGCAATGCAACCAGAAGTTGACAAGATGGCAGCCGGCAGTGTTGACCAGAAAGTCTTTAAATCGCTGCATGCCATGATACTGCAAGAAACAATAGAATTATTGACTTGATTGATTGATTAGTTTGTTTTTTTTTACAGGTTATCAACCTTTTGTATGTTATTTAAAACCAGAAAATATTTCTAGATTACAAGAATATTTTTGTGGGGGGGAAGGTGAGATATAATAATAGTTTAGTTATACGAGTCCTACGAATTAACCCATAGCAGAGGAGAAGAGGTGGATTCATACCTTTCCCAAGAGTATTTGCGCGTAATTGAATATACAGAAAAAAGCAATTGGAACTCGGCTTCTCTGATTAACAATTCTTTTCACGCACTTCCCTTCTATGGAACTCCCTTTTTCATGCTTGCTTCCTCATAGCTACAATCTCCGGAAGTTTAAATGCAGGGTCAATTTCTCTCTCCTTGATTCCCACTTCTATATTAGCCTTTTTCTATAACAACACCTATACCGTTTTCTTTTCAGTCTTCTCTCTCGTCTCATTGTAACCCCCTGCGTACCAGTGACAGTACTGCCTTGCTTGGAGTGAAACGATTATAAAAAAAATGTCCGAGCTATTATCCATTAGACCATCCGCATATCCAAGCTTAAAACACTTGATATTTCCAAGCGGTCACCCATCTAGTACTGACCAGGCTCGACATTGTTTAATTTCGCTGGTCGTACAGGAACCAATGTTTCGACGTGATAAGGCTGTAAACCATTTTTATTGACTTACGAAACTTGGAGGAATATGGTAATGAAATCCGCATATCCAAGCTTAAAACACTTGGTATTTCCAAGCGGTCACCCATCTAGGTACTGACCAGGCTCGACGTTGTTTAATTTCGCTGGTCGTACAGGAACCAATATTTCGACGTGATAAGGCTGTAAGCCATTTTTATTGACTTACGAAACTTGGAGGAATATGGTAATGAAATCCGCATATCCAAGCTTAAAACACTTGGTATTTCCAAGCGGTCACCCATCTAGGTACTGACCAGGCTCGACGTTGTTTAATTTCGCTGGTCGTACAGGAACCAATATTTCGACGTGATAAGGCTGTAAGCCATTTTTATTGACTTACGAAACTTGGAGGAATATGGTAATGAAATCCGCATATCCAAGCTTAAAACACTTGGTATTTCCAAGCGGTCACCCATCTAGGTACTGACCAGGCTCGACGTTGTTTAATTTCGCTAGTCGTACAGGAACCAATGTTTCGACGTGATAAGGCTTTTTATATATTCTAATGTTTGGTGTACGGATATTTACTAGGCTTGGCTTTGAATCGACACATGACCCGGGGAAGGATCCAACTTGAAACTCGTTGATATGCGCCATAGAATAGTGACATTAATATTTTTTTTAATAGTTTTTGCAACAGAGATTCTAATTAATATATAGATTTGATCGCAATATAAAATAAGGAAATGTGTATATATTGAATTTGCCATATATTGAGTTCCTTTATTAATTAGAAAATTTACTTAAACAGAAAAAAGGGAAGCCTGAAACCTCCCAAATTACGGAAACGTTCTATATCAGTGTTCCTTCTGTAAATTCATAATAAAATTTTATTTATAAATTAGGCACAATAAGATACAGTGTGTGAATGTACGTTGTGGTGCAGGGGATATCGGCTCAGAAAGAGAAATTAGAGAGCCGAGTTCGAATTCCAGCTGAATTTGTTTCATTCACTTATGCGCAAATACCCTTATGAAAGGGATTGATTCATTTCTTCCCTTCAACTATGGGTTAAATAACAAGATAAGCCTTTAGTTAGCAACCAGTCTGCCGCAGAAAGTAATGGCAGCCTACTTCGGGAAAATTTTCTGCCCAGTCAGTCATGTCTTTTTGGTACTTAATTGACGGACTGAAGGTACAGGGTGCGACAGAAACACCTTCCACATAATGGTAAAATATTGTTATAATTAAAATTTCTAAACATTGGTGATATCGACCACCGGTGAGCGGTTTCAACTGTTGGGTGAAAGGTGAGCAACTGGACACAAAATGGTGGTTTGTCGGAATTTTTTTTGCTGGCGATACAGGATTTTGAGTATTAAAAAGGTATTTCAGTATATGCTACCCCCCAAAAATATTAAAAGGATATATTCAAAGAACTTGTATGAAAAAAATGTTGAATAAAAATAATTGAGTCACATTCCTCGATAAAGTATAAATATAAATGTAAATATCCCAGCAAACAAGAAATAAATAAATAAATAAAATAAATAACAAATATCTTGGTATTTCCTTTAGTTTTGTGAAGAATCATTAACATTCAAATAGTAGCTAGTCGGGCACATTTTTTTTTATTTTTATAATTATGAACAAAAATTGTTTCATTTTTGGTCAACACTTGTAACACTAACTTTGACCATAAAACTAAATTATATATATATATACTAGCAGTATAGCCCGGCGTTGCTCGGGTTTAATGAAAGCTTTGAAACTAATCCATGGTCCTGGAGCTCAGACTCTTTGGACGTTGGCACGAAAGACTAAAAAGCAATAGTTGTTTCCAGTTAAAGCGAAACCATAGACTGAAAGAAAAATGAATGGATGTAAGTCAAATTTTGATCTCCTGGTATCGATATTAAATTTTCTGAACTATAGTAAGAGCTGCAACCTTGAAACTTCTGAATATCGTTTCTTATGTCTTACATATGTGTAAGTGGATAATTGCCATGGTGGCATCACCCATTCAACGGATTGAACTCTTCCTGCAACTACATATACTTTCCCTCGCAAGAGGTAGTAGCAGAAGGGCAGAGAGCTTGGCAGAAGAGCAGAGATAGACAGAGACAGTGAGATAACCAAGACTGCTACCGTACTACCATTGCGAGTCCCAGTTCTAGTATTACTACCTAACCCGTATTTATCGTTCTACTAACAGAGTTACAAATATTGCATTTAGCTGTGTTTAATATATATAACGTTATTTCCTATTTTGTTTGTTGTTGTATTATTTCTTGCTGGACTTCTGAACTGGGTCCATGACAAAAAGATTGGAAACCCCTGAGTTAGATGAAAGCACCATTGCCACTAATATCTTACCATTATATGGGAAGTATTTCTGGGAGGTATATGTAGGTGGCATTTCTGTCGCACCTTGTATTAAAAATACATAATGATAAGGAGAATAATTATAAAAGACGATAGAAAATGTGACAGAAATCCCAAGTAGCATTGCAAAAGCGAAAGAGGCCTTCCATAAGTTAAGCAAGGTATTAAGAAATAGAAAAATTCTCTTATATGGTAGTGAATGTTGAACAATTTCCTCACAGATGAAGGCGGGGTTTTAAGCAGCAGAGATGTGGTTCTACAGAAAGATGCTGAAAATACTATGGACGGGACATGTGAGCAACGAGGAGTTTTTAAGAAAAATGGGAACGAGAAAAACATTTTGCTAAGGATCAGAATAATTTGAAATTTCGTGGGGAGAATTTTATATTCACAGGATATCTGAGATCAGAGAAAATTTAGTCTATGGTTTTCTTTCTTTATTAAATTTGAGGTCCTCACCTCCCCAGCGGACAAGGCTGAATGCTTTGCCCGCAGATTCTCGAATAATTCAAGACTGGACTCGTCTGGAGTTTCTACACCCGACTTCCCATCTAGAACTGATGCTCAACTGAATGACGTCCATATTACACCCTCGCTTGTCTCTAAGATAATCTCAAAACTTGACCCTCACAAAGCGAGCGGAGGGGACGGAATCCCAATCATAGTCTTAAAGAAATGTGCCCCCGAACTTTCCTCTGTACTTTCTAAGCACTACAACTTCTGCCTATCTATTTCCTGCTTTCCTGCCTGTTGGAAATCTTCCTCTGCAGTTCCTATATTTAAAAACACTGGAGAACCCTCGGACCCCGCAAATTACCGACCTATCTGCCTTCTTCCGATCTTTGGCAAAGTGTTCGAAGCTATTATCAACGCCGAGGTCGTTCAGCATCTCACGGCCCACGGGCTCCTCTCCGACAAACAGTATGGCTTCCGCTTCACCAGGTCTACTGCTGATATGCTAACGACCATCACCGAGTACATATATCAGGCACTCGATAGGAATGGTGAAGCCCGAACAGTTGCCTTGGATATCTCTAAAGCGTTCGACAAAGTTTGGCATGCTGGCCTTCTATGCAAACTGCGGAGCAATGATATAGCTGGACAATTGTTTGAACTAATTCAGTCATTCCTATCTAACCGCACATTGAAAGTGGTATTAAACGGACATGCCTCCCAGAACTACCATACGAACGCGGGTGTCCCTCAAGGCTCTATCCTAGGTCCTACGCTCTTTCTGATCTACATTAATGAACACCCTGATACCATAAGATCCCAAGTAGGTATGTACGCCGATGACACCACAGTTTATTCTCGCCTCGACCAAAAATCTGGTGTGGGCGACAAAGCTAACCTTGCAGCCGAGCTTGGAAAGGACCTCCAATCCATAGTGGACTGGGGTAAGAAATGGCTCGTAAATTTTAATGCTTCTAAAACGAAGCTACTGTCAATTAATCATCATAGACAATCGCACCTACCTCCTATTAGCATGGACCAGGCTTGCCTCCCAGAGAGCAAAACACTACGCCTCCTTGGTCTCACACTTTCAGCGGACCTCAAGTGGAATGACTATATCGAATCCATTGCTAAATCTGCTGCTATGAAAGTCGGTTCTCTGTGCAGAGCCCGGAGGTTTTTTCCGTCTGAATCTATCCTGCATATTTATAAATCTACCATCCGCCCGTGCATTGAATACTGTTGCCATATCTGGTCGGGTGCCCCTGCTATTCTCCTTGGGCTTCTAGACAAGGTACAGCGGAGGGTCTGTAATGTGATCGATACCGACTTAGCAGACCGCCTGCAGTCTCTCTCTCACTGCGCGATGTGGCTTCCTTGTCTCTCTTCTATAAATACTTTCACGGCTTCTGCTCCGATGAACTTAGATCACTGATGCCCCCTAGGTTCGAATTTGCACGAGATACTAGATTAGCAACTAGATCCCACCCTTTTACAGTTAAACCGATAAAATGCAACCACAACTTCTAATCCAATAGTTTCTTTTCTCGCACTTCCCGACTGTGGAATTCCCTTCCACATGACTGCTTCCCCTACGGCTACAATCTCCAGGAGTTTAAATGTAAGGTCAATAGACACCTCCTAACAAACTAACTTCCATTCTTTCAAACACTCTTCCCACCCACCCAACTATCTATCACCCCCCCCTTCTGACATTTCCTATATATAACCACTCTTCCTATTTACCTCTCCCTATGTAGCCCCAAGCGCAATAGTGGCAGTGAAATGCCTTGCTTGGGGGGGAAATGATTAAAAAAAAATCCGAAATCCGAGAAATCTCCTTTTTATAATGATGTTCACTCTGTAAAAGCCCGATGACCCCCTCGAGGTAGAGGGTTACAAAATAAGAACCATAGCTAATGCGGCTATTTATGGAAGATAACAGCTAAGCCTAGATATAAACAAATTAAAATTGTAGTGATCGGGAAAGTATACTCTTGGTAGTGGATTCCACAAGGCAATGGTTCATGGGAAGAAGCTGCTCGGGTGGAACTTATATCTCACTAAAGAATTTGTGTATATTTCTGGGATGAGGTAGTATTTACAGTATTTACATTGTTCGGACTATTGTCCTCATCTTTGTTGCCATTTGTAGGATGTTTCGACCGTTGTACGATCCGACCTTCTTCGGGTGCTAGGAATTTCGAACCGAAGCCTTTATTACAATCACTAGGATATATGAACTTCATTTTTTGCGTAGTTGTGCCTCTTTTGGAAGTCATGAGTTATCTCCCTCTAACCCTGTAAGTTACTTGTTCACCACTGCTGTAGCCTGGTACTGAACTCACAATTCTTTGGGTCAAGTCACAGGAACTAATCAACGTCTATATTCACTGGGCCATGTGTCCTTAGTTCCTGTGACTTGACCCAAGGAGTTGTGAGTACAAACCTTTAATGATTGATTACTTCTAAAACACCTGAAACTACTGAAACTTCAAATGTGTAAATTTGTAAATAAATTCCTTTTCTTGTTTAGTTAAAATTAACACGTGTGTTTCCTCGTCATTACCCCTACATACTTCAGATTACATAGTATACCAGCACTCAAAAATCTCTCATGAAAGTAAAAATATTTTGCTGGTTTATACATAAGTTTAACGCAAATATTTTAATTTTAGCTTGTCTAATTTTTATTTAGCTTATTTAATTTGTTTTTATTCATTCAGTTATAAAAGGAAATGAGAAAAGTTGGTAACTCCTGCGATGTGACCTTGAAAGCCACTTGTTTTGACGACTTTACTCTCAAGACCATAAGGATAACCCCCTTTTTACTTACCGAACCGAATACGTGCTCCTTCACTTCCTGCAACGTCATCTGAAGACGACCTTCCATGTTGCGTACATCAGTATCAGTGTTGGCGTCACTGTTTCCTCCGTCATGAAATTGTAGATAAGGGCAGCAAGAGGTATCAGCAGTTTCCGCCAGATCGGCCATTCCAAAGAGGACATCGAAACGACTGAACCAAGCTATCCTCAAAAAGTCTCGGTAATTGACAGGAGCCGATAATGCACTGATGATAAGAACAACCAAAATGAAAAAATATGCGTTGGACATGAACATGCATTAGATTAAACTGATATTTCGTTGCGTACTGAAAACATATTCATACGAAATTAGGCATGACAACCTAAGATCTATCATACATTATTATTATTATTATTATTCTTATTATTATTATTATTATTATTATTATGTCATTTTTTATCATATTTCGATTTCTGCTTTGGTCTCACTACCAACCAAGTCTGCGGGGAGACCTAAGGCAGGTAGTGGCGTGTTGTTATGGCTTCATTTCATGTTTTTCTATCTTCCCTATCATCCCCAGCATTACATAGATAAAGTTTTCCTTAGTGTGTGGGCTGTACTTAATAAGACAATTTTTTGTATATCTCTTAAGCTGGGGTTCCCAGGAATTCTTTCAATGTGCTGTTTTGTTCCCTTTTTTATCATTCCAAGTGCACCTACTATCACTGGCACGATTCTTGTTTTCAATTTCTCACATTTCTTTTCTATTTCAATTTCCAGGTTTTTATATTTTGACAGTTTTTCGAGTTCCTTCGTTGCTATGTTACAATCCGCTGGACAAGCCATATCAATTAATAGACAAGTTTTCTCTTTCTGGTTTTTAACAATAATGTCTGGCCTGTTTGCTTCAATTTTTCTGTCCGTGTAGATGGTGTAATCCCATAGAATGGTTACATCTTCTATTTCTGTAACCGGTGCTGGGTGATGTTCATACCAATGTTTGTTTACATATTTTCCATAGTGTTTGCACATTGTCCAGTGTAAATATTGCCCAACTCTATCGTGATGATTTCTATATTCATTTGGGACAAGTACAGAACATCCTGAGATTAGACCGTGTATTGTTTCTTTGTGTTTATCACAAAACCTGCATTTTGAATCCATATTATTATGCATAATATTTGCCTGAAAGTTTCTAGTGAAAAGACTTTGGTCTTGTGCTGCAAGAATAAAGCCTTCAGTCTTAGACTATAATCCAGATGCACGTAACCATTGTTAACTTTATCAATATTGGATTTATTGGTACGTTCTGGATATTGGCCATGCAGAGGTTTGTCTTGCCAGCGTTGTTTTATCTGTTCAAGAGCTTTATCTTTGGCTTTCATTTTCATATTTTTTTTACCACAATAATTGGTTCTTGGCTTCTGTTTTGCTTTTCTACAGAATCTACTAAATGTAAATCTTGTTTGTATTTACTGCCTTCTTTTATTATTGAATATTTTTCTTTCTTTCTTCATGTTCCCTTACTAATTGTATCATCCAATCCTTTGTTGTTTCTATGTATGTTAGTAAGCCAATAGTTGTTGTCTTGTATGACAATTCCAGCTGAATAAGACCTCTTCCACCTTCTTTACAGGGTATGTATAGACGGTCTACATCAGACTGTGGATGATGCATCTTATGCTTAGAAAGAAGCTTTCTTGTTTTAGAATCCATTCGCCTGATGTCGTTTAGAGTCCAGTTTAAGATGTTGAAACTATATTGGACAACTGGGATTGCAAGGCTATTAATGGCCATAATTCTGTTATAAGAATTCAATTCAGTTTTTAATATCAGTTGTAGCCTTCTATAGTACTCTTTACGCACTATTTCTTTCATTTTTATGGTGAATGTTTTCACTCTCATTTACACCTAGGTATTTATAAGCTTCTTCTGGTTTTAATTCTTTTATTGTTACAGCAGGGTCTAAGCTAATTGAAGATGATTCTTTTAGCGATCCACGTAAGACTGTAGCTTTAGCACATTCATTCAAATTGAATTTCATTCCAATGTCTTCGCTGAAGCATTTTACAGTTTGCAGAAGACCTTCCAGCTCGTTATCATTCTTAGTATACAACTTTAAGTCATCCATGTAAAATAGATCTTATTTTCTTTTGGGCTATTTTATAACCACATTCTGTCTTGTTAAGTTGACTGGTTAGTGCTATTAATGATATGCAGAATAGTAATGGAGACAAAGAATCACCTTGAAATATACCTCTTTTGATGTTTATTTCATCAGACTTATAGGTTCCACTTATATGATTGAGGTAAAGGGTTGTTTTCCATATCGACATGCATTGTTTAAGGAAATTGATAATGACGGGTGATATCTTGTATATATTTAAAGTTTTCAAGATCCAGGAATATGGTACACTATCGAATGCCGTATGATAATCTATCCAGGCAGTACTAAGATTTTTCTTTGCATTGTAGCAGTTTTCCAGGGTCATTCTGTTAATAAGCAATTGGTCTTTACATCCGTAACAGTCACGTTTGCACCCTTTTTGTTCAAGCGTTAATATGTCATTTCTTTCCAAGAAGAAATATGTCTGTTTTGTTAAAATAGATGTTAATAGTTTGTATGTTGTCGGAAGGCGTGTAATTGGTCTGTAGTTTTTCGTGTTGTTTGCGTCACTATTCTTGGGTAGAAGAAATGTAATTCCTTTGGTCATCCATGCAGGAACTTTAGTGGGATCATTAACCATTTCTTGAAGTTCTTTGGCTAGTTTTTTTTTATGTGCTGTATTTAAATAATATAGCCAAAAGTTAGGGATTTTATCTATACTTGGAAATTTCCAATAGTGTACTTTTTTCAGTGCACATTTAACATCCTCTTCTTTGATTCCAGCCCATGTCTGTTCTGGTTTATTTTTGATTCGTTCTATCTCTTGTGCAATCCAATCTACTTCTTTGTTATGTTCTTTAAGGCAAGCCCATATTTTTCCCCAGAACTGTATAACTTCTTCCATTTTTTTTTTTTTTTTTTTTTTGGTGGAGGGACTGTCACTTCAAATCTTTTTTAACCTATTTCCCTGTAAAATTTCTTTGCGTCGGATTGAAAAGTCTTGTTTTGCTTGTAGAATCTTGATCTTTTCTCATAGCGCCTTATTCTTTGAGCCTTCAGTTGTATTGTTTGCTTTATTTTTTCATTAGTTGATAGGACTTCATTTTCATTTCTAATATTGTATTTTCTTCCGACTCATCTGTCTTTTCTAGTTCTTACATTTATTCCTCTTGTCAGTTCCTCGAGTACTGATAGTTCACTTCTAAGTTGTTCGATTTCTTTTTCTATTTTCTTTTCCAATGTGGATCTTCATGTCTGCAAGACTGCCTTGTTTTTAATTTGATGTTCAATTTTTTCTTGCTGCTATTGCTGATGCATATATTGCTTCATTGAGATTTATATGAGTGTCTTCTTCATCCAAAATTAATTTGAGTGCTGCATTGTAGAGATTAATAGTTTCGAGGTTATGCTTTGTTAGTTGCAATTTTGGGAGCTGTTCTCGTTCCTCCATTGCAATATTTTGTATTGGACTTATATGGTTCTTGATTTCTTCCCTGGCTTCTTGTATAGTGTTCTTATTTTCCGTAAAATAATTCTGTTCAATGTGTTCTGAACTCGTTTTATTTTCATCTTGTAACTGACTCAGATCACATCTTTCCAGCACTTCTAAACTTACAGCATTACCTTCACAGTAATTTATGTGTATCACGTTTTCTACATTATGACCTGTGGCTTGTTTGACTTTTATTTCTGATTCCGGTTCCTTTTCATATTTTGTTGATTCATCTATTCTGGTTGCAATTCTTTTTATCTCATTAATTTCAGCCTCTGTCAATCGGTTATTTCGCATGATGTATCTTCGTACATTGGCTAATTTATTTTCGTCAATGTACTTTCTATTTGTTTGTCCAACCTTTTCTCGCCAAATGTCATATGTTTGGCGAGTGATGTTTTTTTGAGGTTTGAGTAACGCTTCATGAAATGCAGTCATAACGACTTTGTACTCCTCACGAGACCATTTTATTTTTCCTTTCTTTAAATATACGGTTATAGATCTAGCTGGAGAATTTTCAGGGTCATCATTAGGATTATCCTGGTTGTGGGGACCTGAAGATTCATTCTTTGTGTAGGAGTTTGTTCCAATGTCAGATTTTTCGACCTCAGGTAGGTTCCCTCCTGAAGGACGGGCTCCCTGTTTATCCACTGGAAGAGCCATACTGGACTTTTTATTTCTATTTGTACTTCTCATATTTTTCCCACGAGTGACGCACGGGTGCAAAAGTCCACCCAAAGTTGTCCAACACGTTGGGTAACGGTCTTTTACAAACAGGGTCCCGAAACCTGTAGGGGATCGTTTGTGACATCATAACGCAGTAGCCATTCACTCCTCGGCACGATTAACACCTTGAGTTGCGGGTTGTTGTTCGGAGTTTTCCTTCTCCTAAATGGGTTGCCAAGCGACAGCTGATAGAGACACGATTGGAATTCAAAAAGAAAGATGCTGGTTTAAAAAGAAAAAGAAACAACTTGGCGTAGCAGCCGCTCAACGAAACAAAACATCACTACACCAGAGTATTTTGTTAAAAAAAAAATTGTTGCTACTATCACTAGTCCTTGTAACAAAAATAATTGTTAAGAAAAAATATTAATGGTAAAGAAAAAGTTGATATACGTTTAAGTTTATTAGTGCTGTGAGATTTAAAATAAAAATAATAATTTGTTCGTCCATTGCATATTCAGTTGTTTTTTCATTAAAGTCGTCGAAAATAGGGTTATCAAAATAAAATAAATTAAATAAGTAAATAAAATGAATAAATAAATAAAAATAAAAATAAATACGTATTCTTTCTAAAAATATATATATCGTAGAAATTATAATCAAACTGCTTCTCATCGCATTTTTCCTGTTGTTTTGTTTTGTTTTTTGCTTTTAAGAAAATTATAATAGTTTATAAAAAAATTATTTCCAAATATCGACAACTAATGGAAATATGAATAATAAGAAAACTGATGATTCTATTTATTAGGATCATTTAAAGAAGAAACAGATAAATTAAATAATATATGAAGAAAAATTCATGTTTATGTTAAAATAGTAAAACAGAATTTCATATAGAAAAAAAATTCAAAGAGAAAGACCCTGGTTAAAAAAACAATTTCAACGTAAACAGCAGCTTAACGGAAAACATCACTACACTCGAGAGTATTTTGTTAAAAGAATTATTAAGTTAAAATTTTAAAAAAATTAAGATTTAATGGAAAAGAAAAAGTTGACATACGTTTGAGTTTATTATTATGTTATGTAATTTTTCATCATATTTCGATTTCTGCTATGGTCGCACTTCCTACCAAGTCTGCTGAAAGACCTAAGGCAGGTCGTGGCGTGTTGTTATGGCTCCATTTCATGGTTTTTCTATCTTCCCTCTCATTCCTAGCGTTACATAGGCAAAGTTTTCCTTGGTGTGTGGGCTGTACTTAATAAGACAATTTTTTGTATATCTCTTCAGCTGGGGTTTCCAGGGATTCTTTCAATGTGTTGTTTTGTTCCATTTTTTATCATTCCAAGTGCACCTACTATCACTGGCACAACTCTTGTTTTCAATTTCCACATTTTTTTCTATTTCAATTTCCAGGTCTTTATTGACAGTTTTTCAAATTCCTTGATTGCTATGTTACAATCCGCTGGACAAGCCATATCAATTAATAGACAAGTTTTCTCCTTCTGGTTTTTAACAATAATGTCTGGCCTGTTTACTTCAATTTTTCTGTCTGTGTAGATGGTGTAATCCCATAGAATGGTTACATCTTCTATTTCTTTAACCGGTGCTGGGTGATGTTCATACCAGTGTTTGTTTACAGATTTTCCATAATGTTTGCACATTGTCCAATGTAAATATTGCCCAACTCTATCGTGGCGATTTTTATATTCATTTGGGGCAAGTACAGAACAGCCTGAGATTTGGTGGTCTATTGTTTCTTGGTGTTTATCACAAAACCTGCATTTTGGATCCATATTATTATGCATAATATTTGCCTGAAAGTTTCTAGTGAAAAGACTTTGGTCTTGTGCTGCAAGAATAAAGGCTTCAGTTTCAGACTTTAATCCAGATGCACGTAACCATCGATGAGTATTAACTTTGTCAACATTGGATTTATTGGCACGTTCTGGATATTGGCCATGCAGAGGTTTATCTTGCCAGCGTTGTTTCATCTGTTCAAGAGCTTTATCTTTGGCTTTCATTTTCATATTTTTTTACCGCAATAGTTGGTTCTTGGCTTCTGTTTTGCTTTTCTACAGAATCTACTAACTGTAAATCTTGTTTGTATTTACTGCCTTCTTTTATTATTGAATATTTTTCTTTCTTTCTTCATGTTGCCTTACTAATTGTATCATCCAATCCTTTGTTGTTTCTATGTATGTTAGTAAGCCAATAGTTGTTGTCTTGTATGACAATTCCAGCTGAATAAGACCTCTTCCACCTTCTTTACGGGGTATGTATAGACGGTCTACATCAGCCTTTGGATGATGCATCTTATGCTTAGAAAGAAGCTTTCTTGTTTTAGAATCCATTCGCCTGATGTCGTTTAGAGTCCAGTTTAAGATGTTGAAGCTATATTGGACAACTGGAATTGCAAGGCTATTAATGGCCATAATTCTGTTTTTGAGAATTCAATTCAGTTTTTGATATAATTCGTAGCCTTCTATAGTACTCCTTACGCACTATTTCTTTCATTTTTTATGGTGAATGTTTTCACTCTCATTTACACCTAGGTATTTATAAGCTTCTTCTGGTTTCAATTCTTTTATTGTTACAGCAGGGTCTAAGCTAATTGAGGATGTTTCTTGTATTGATCCACGTAAAACTGTAGCTTTAGCATATTTATTCAAATTGAATTTCATTCCAATGTCTTCGCTGAAGCATTTTACAGTTTGCAGAAGACCTCCCAGCTCATTATCATTCTCAGCATATAACTTCAAGTCATCCATGTAAAATAGATGGCTTATTTTCTTTTGGGCTATTTTATAACCACATTCTGTCTTGTTAAGTTGACTGGTTAGTGCTATTAATGATATGCAGAATAGTAATGGAGACAAAGAATCACCTTGAAATATACCTCTTTTGATGTTTATTTCATCAGACTTATAGGTTCCATTTATATGATTGAGGTAAAGGGTTGTTTTCCATATAGACATGCACTTTTTGATGAAATTGATAATGATGGATGATATCTTGTATATATTTAAAGTCTTTAAAATCCATGAATTATTATTATTATGTCATTTTTTCATCATATTTCGATTTCTGCTTTGGTCTCACTACCAACCAAGTCTGCGGGGAGACCTAAGGCAGGTCGTGGCGTGTTGTTATGACTCCATTTCATGTTTTTCTATCTTCCCTATCATCCCTAGCATTACATAGATAAAGTTTTCCTTAGTGTGTGGGCTGTACTTAATAAGACAATTTTTTGTATATCTCTTCAGCTGGGGTTTCCAGGGATTCTTTCAATGTGTTGTTTTGTTCCATTTTTTATCATTCCAAGTGCACCTACTATCACTGGCACAACTCTTGTTTTCAATTTCCACATTTTTTCTATTTCAATTTCCAGGTCTTTATATTTTGACAGTTTTTGAAATTCCTTGGTTGCTATGTTACAATCCGCTGGACAAGCCATATCAATTAATAGACAAGTTTTCTCCTTCTGGTTTTTAACAATAATGTCTGGCCTGTTTGCTTCAATTTTTCTGTCTGTGTAGATGGTGTAATCCCATAGAATGGTTATTATTATTATTATTATTATTATTATTATTATTATTTAAGCTAAGAAAGCCGAGAAACAATATTACACCGTGAATAGCAATGTTATTCTTAGATATACCATTTATTTTTGTTTTTCATATGATAAGAAAAGAACAGGCTAATTGTATAGTAAACGAGGTTATTCTTTAGTTAGACATAAGATTTATTCTTAAAAGCATTTAAGGTATAAATGTCAATTCATAGCCACAACATTTACTTTTAATATTGTTTAAGGTAAGAAATGCTATTAGTATTTATTTATTTTTAGTATTATTATATGAATGTACGGAGGTTGTATTGTACAACGGCGAGTCTGTTATTAGGCATCACATTTATCTTTAATATTATTTATGATATAAAAGAACAGAGGTTGTATTGTACTCGTAATAGTGAGGCTATTCTTAGACATAACATTAGTTTTAATAGCATTTAAGATAAAAATGGCTATTCAGATCATAACATTTGTTTTTAATATTGTTTAAGTAAGAAATATTATTTATTTATTTTTAGTATTATTCATTATAAAATATGAATGTACGGAGGTTGTATTTTGTAATAGCGAGGCAGTTATTAGGCATAAAATTTATCTTTAATATTATTTTTTTATTATTTTTATGGTATAAAAAGACAGAGGTTGTATTGTACTCGTAATAGCGAGGCTATTCTTAGACGTAACATTTATTTTAATATAATTTATGAAAAGGCAGAGGCTATATCTTACTCGTAATTATGAGACTATTATTTAACATAATATTTCATTTTAATATTATTTAAGATAAGAAAGGTCAGATACTATATTGTAATCTTAATCACGATTACACTCTGAGATCGACCACATTGTTATTACTCTTGATGAGTAATAAGAAGGAAAAACTTGAAGCAACTGAAATGCGGTTCTACAAAAGGATGCTGCAGATATCATGGATCGAGCATGTGAGAAATGATGAGGTTTTGGAAAGGATGGAAACGGAAAGGAAATTAATACCGAGCATTAGGAAAAGACAGCTGAAGTTCTTGAGACATGAAATGAGGAAAGAGGGCTTGGAGAATCTGATACTCACCGGTCAGATAGGGGGAAAGAGAGATAGGGGAAAGCAGCTGGTAACATACTTGATGGGCATGAGCAAGTGGGTGGCAGAGCGGGGTTTGGGTGGTGTAACAGGAAAAAGCATGCTAAGAGCCACCAGGGATAGGGAGACGTGGAAGGCCATGAAACGTCCTGAAAGAACATGACACAAAGAAGAAGAAGAAGAAGAAGAAGAAGAAGAAGAAGAAGAAGAAGTATATAATAGAGATAATGGTTTTATTGGACTTGCCATTTATCGCTGTAATAAGAAATAAGAGGAGAGGAGGATGTATAGAAACTGTACAGTAGGAAACTGACATGATGGATTGGAACAAGCGATAGAGATTCAGTCAGTCAAGTGCCATACGTGATACATGCTTGGGCGATCATGTCTCGAAAGAGACATGACTGACTGGGCAGAAGATTATCCCGCAGTAGGTTGCCATTGCTTTCTGCGGTAGACTGGTTGCCGACCAAGGCTATAGAACCCAATCTGTCCTGCTATTTAACCCATAACTGGAAGGAAGAGACGGATTAATACCTTTCCCAAGGGTATTTGCGCGTAAGTGAATACAATGGATTCAACTGGAATTCGAACTCGGCTACCCGGCTTTTCGTTCCGAGCCGATATCCACTGTACCACAACGCACATCCTAGATAGAGATTACGTTTATTTAAAAAGAGAACATTTTCAGAGACTGTGGTAGTAGCGATAGCACTACCAAATAAACATTTATTATTATTATGTCATTTTTCATCATATTTCGATTTCTGCTTTGGTCTCACTACCAAGTCTGCGGGGAGACCTAAGGCAGGTAGTGGCGTGTTGTTATGGCTTCATTTCATGTTTTTCTATCTTCCCTATCATCCCCAGCATTACATAGATAAAGTTTTCCTTAGTGTGTGGGCTGTACTTAATAAGACAATTTTTTGTATATCTCTTCAGCTGGGGTTTCCAGGGATTCTTTCAATGTGTTGTTTTGTTCCATTTTTTATCATTCCAAGTGCACCTACTATCACTGGCACAACTCTTGTTTTCAATTTCCACATTTTTTCTATTTCAATTTCCAGGTCTTTATATTTTGACAGTTTTTGAAATTCCTTGATTGCTATGTTACAATCCGCTGGACAAGCCATATCAATTAATAGACAAGTTTTCTCCTTCTGGTTTTTAACAATAATGTCTGGCCTGTTTGCTTCAATTTTTCTGTCTGTGTAGATGGTGTAATCCCATAGAATGGTTACATCTTCTATTTCTGTAACCGGTGCTGGATGATGTTCATACCAGTGTTTGTTTACAGCTTTTCCATAATGTTTGCACATTGCCCAATGTAAATATTGCCCAACTCTATCGTGGCGATTTTTATATTCGTTTGGGGCAAGCACAGAACAGCCTGAGATTAGGTGGTTTATTGTTTCTTGGATGCTCTCGTTGATTTTTCATGAAAGGTAATGTTTTATTTACAGAAATTTAGTTGGAAAGATGTCATTTAAAGTATTGTCTATCG